>CAEFZY010033834.1:0-20707 GCA_903066815.1 Brachyrhaphis roseni | reverse complement strand
TATATCTATATATATATATATATATAGCAAATATTTTGCTATATTTTATAACATATAGCAAAAATGCTATATGTTATAAAAATATAGCATTTTTATAACAGCTGAAGGTAACATGATTGTGCTATAAATATACATGCCTGGAAAACACACATGACAGCAGTTCCACTTCCAAAACCATTGCTGATCAAAAAGAAACATGAAGGTCCGTCTCACATTTGTGAAAATTGACTTGATGATCCTCATGACCTTTGGAATGGTCATGAGGATCACACCTCATGACTGTCACACCTGAAGCTAACACAGCATTTCAGAAGCAGAGCATCGTGCTGACAGCTTCAAATGTTGGTAGTGTGAGACGACTTACCGTAATTGATGGAATTATGTGAATCCAGCAGAAGAGTGTCCTGCCATCATGACCCTAAAGCTAAAAACTAATCCACAGTGATGCTATAAACTGGCTTCACAATTTAGATTCAGTCTGTGGAAGTGTAATTTCTGCTCTTACAGCGCAGCACCACCCTCTAGTGGCATTATGTGAGAAGCACGCCTTCAACGAACAAACGACCAAGTGTGAACAAATACTCTAGTCCAGGGGTGCCCAAAGTCGGTCCTCTAGGGCGGGCATCCTGCATCCTGTTTTAGTTCTCCCCTTGGTAGTACCAACAACCTTTTCAGCAGGTCAGGCCTTCTTTTTTTTTTCCTTTTTTTTCTCCGAAGAGTTTTTAGCGGTGCTAGTGGCTCGCATTTTTTGACAGTAGACTGACAGGAAAGAGGGGGGGAGGACATGCGGCAAAGGTCGCCAGGCCCGGGAGTGGAAACCACGACGTCCGCGTCGAGGACTAAGGCCTCCAAATGTGGGGCGTGCTAACCCCCTGCGCCACCACAGCACACCCCACTTCTTAGGCCTTCTAATGAGCCATAATTTGATCCAGGTGCGTTAAACCAGGGAGAGAACTAAAACATGCAGGATGCTGGCCCTCGAGGACCCAACTTGGGGACCCCTTCTCTAGTCTCATTTTAACAAAGTTTTCAAAAGACCTCCAAAGTTTAAAAGCTGTAAATGTTCTATGTTGCAGCTTGAGAGTGAATGTCTTTTTTTATATATATATGCAAGCCCATAAAATACTAATTTCAATTTAGAAAACAGAACCATGACATTTTTTTTTTATCTGTGATTAAAAATGAACGATTGCAATGCTGAGTCAGAAAGGAAAAATTTTAATACAAATGTTATGCAATTACTGGGAGGAACGAAAATCCCAAAGAAATCCAACCAAACCTAAACGTAAAAAAGCGAATAAAATGAAAATCCAAGGAAAGCATGCAGGTTACACAGAGAAAGAATCAGAAGATTAAAATTAAGCAAAAGGAGAAAAGAGCACAGAAAAGAAACAAGTCAGAACAAGAAGAAACAAATATTTACACAATTTTAAAAAACACAATGCACTGTTACAATGCCAGGATATTGTGATATAAAAATCCTGTCCTAATAAATCACTCCAAAGCTTCCTTGTACTAGCAAACTGAAAAACAAAACAGTTAGAATAATAAATAAATAAATAATAATATGTAACCTTGTTGCAGAAGATCTCAGGAAGACTAATGTCATGATATGAGGGAAGACAGGAGAAGCAATCGTCGGTTGGAAAGCTGTACTCCTTTTATTTTGCTGGAGCAGCAACATGAACTACTTATTATTCAAACTCGTTTCTCTGTATAGTTTCCTAGTGCTCCCCTAGTGGGCAGGAAACCAAACTACCGTTACTCTAGATATACATTAGAAACTAATCTCACAACATCTCCCTTCTTTTAAAGTTAAACATTGCAAGATCCCAAACATCTGCAAGTTATTCAATGTCTTAAATGATACATTCTCTAATACAATTAATTACTCCATTTAACTTAATCTTTAGCTGGTTTCTTTGCAATATAAAACTTGGATGTTTTCAGAACAACTTTTCCACAACATTTTCTGTTTCTTTTTTAACAGTCTTATCAAATTCCATGCAGAACAATACAGGACATCACAGGAGTAGACTGTCCTCAGTCCTGATAGGGATTATTATTCCCTTTTGAACCTTATAAGTGTCTGAATCTCAGAGGCAGATTTATTTTGCATCCCCTGGAAGTTGTTCTCAGAGGAGTAGATGGTGGGAAGGAGGATCCTGAAGGAGGGCTCACTACCGGCTGATTTGATGGTGGTTCAGATGGAATGGCCACCTCTGTAGCTGGGGATCTGCAGTCCTGCTGTGGCACTGCAGACTCAGCCATATGTTAGGAATATCAGTCCCAGGAACCTCCTGAAGGAGACGGGTCACGCTCCCTTTGGCCATTTCTATGAGGTAGGATCTCGGATCCTTGGACTTGCTGATGACCTTGGCAGGCATTGTCCACCCTTTTTCCCCCCATCAAGTTTCACTCTCACATTTTGACCAGGGAGAAGGTCGAGAAGAGGGCGAGCTGAATATCTGCGGTTATAGAAGAATCTGTAAGAATCTTTAGCCTTGGCATCCTTTATATAGACTAGGTCTGGGTTGACTGCGCTTGGCATCAATGTTTTTTCCAGGACAGGAAAAGTGCTGCGGATCAGTAATAAGTTGCGCTGGACTGGAACCTGTTGCTGCTACTGGCGTGAAGCGGTAAGTCATAAGGGCTAAGCAGGGGTCAGGCTGCCAATCAGCGCTAATGGAGTCATAACCCAAAAACAAAATATGATACTGCCTAAGTATCTAAAACTCATCTCACTCTCTGATTGAACCACAAAGTGCTATTTACAAGAGTCAGACCAAACATTTCTTTATGTTCTGATGCAGAAGCCTGATGTGGTGAAGGAGGTAGCTGGAAGCTAATGCCAAATGTAGAAAACATAAGTCAGACATGTTCTGTCTGTTCTCTCCAGCTGAGGTGAGGATGACTCAGGCAGGATCAGCCATCAGAGGCGTTCGTCAGTGGAAGAAGTGAGCCAGGCTGACACGGACGTCAGCCTGGCTCACGTCCTCCAGCACCTGTAGAGGTGAGCTCTGGGGTCAGCAGCTGTTTCTTTTCCCAGCTCAAACATCACTGTTCTCACAGGTTAGAGCAATGTTTCTCAATTTCAGTCCTCAGGCCCCCCTGCCCTGCGTGTTTTAGGTGTTCCCCTTCTGCCACACACCTGGATTGAATCTGTGGGTGATTAACAGGTTTCCGCAGCATTTGATGACGGCAATCATTTGGATCAGCTGTTATAAAATAGAGACACATATAAAACATGCAGAGCAAATCTGAAGGAAAAAATATAGTATGGAGAGAAAGCAAGAAGATATGGAAAAATAGGTGGGATAATGAAATAAAAGGAAGACATTTATATAGGATTCAAAACACAGTTGATGTAGTAAAAATTAGAGGAATAAACAGGAGGGAGGAGATAATTATAAATAGAATAAGAACCGGTCACAGTCTTTTAAATGGAACTCTTTTTAAGATGGGGAAACATCTCACTGGTTTATGTAGTTGGTGTGATACTGTAGAAACAATGGAACATGTTTTTATTAGTTGTAGAAAATATGTAAATCAAAGAAGATTATTAAAAATGGAATTAGGTTTTAATAGGGAATTGAAATTTGAGAATGTGGTTGATCAGTTAAATAGTAATGAGGGGAAAAAGAAGATTTTTTGTTTTCTAAAAAAATACTGGGCTCATTATGAGAATTTGAGGTATAGATATTAGGTTTCAGTAGATGGCAGTAGTGCAACAATAATGGATGCAAGCTGCCGTTAAAATCTAAAGAAGAAGAAGAACAGGGAGTCAGTCTGTGGTTAGACTCCTGAGAAGTCACACTGAAGGTGATGGACTCTTACATTGAAGATACTGCTGTTTGTCTGATGTCAACCTGCCTTGGACGTCCTTTGTGTATATATTCTGCACTTGCCATCTTTGTTCATGTGAAGAAAAGCATAATAAATTTTACTGAAGTGATCTCCGGCCTTGGCCAGTCATTTGTGGTTGTCCAAGTCATAATAGAACCCCGTCACAGTTACAAAGCAGTACATGTGAATTGATGCCTTAAACACATCCACAGAGGTGCATCTATTTAACATAATAAAGATTGTTGATTAAACTATAATGTATAATCATCTGGACTTTCCCAAGTTTCTTATAAGCGTAGTAACTGTGGCTCTATGTCATGTTGTAGGTGTGTATTTGGACCCAAATGCAGTGAGGGAGAGGTAGCTTGTAGATGAAGAATGTTTAACAAAAATGAACCAAAAAAAAACCATACAAAAATCAGGGAGCCAGAGTAGAACAAAAGTAATAAATCCAAGGAAAAAAACAACAAGGAAAAAACAGAGAAAATAACAATGTATAACAGGATTAGAGAGGAGGAACTAGCCAGCAGTATGAGCAGGAGAAGGGTTTACTGTGAGGGTGACTGCTGGAACAAAAGACCTGGGCTGATGAGCTAAAGGGCCGCAGGTATGACAAGAGAGAGAGAGAGAAAAAATGGCACAGTGGGCGAGGGAGAGTACACAAGTGACTAGGAAATTAACACTAAAGTATAACTAGACCAAAGAAACAATTAAACTAGAGTAACAAGGAATAACTAGAGACAAGAAATAAACAACTAGAAAAACTCAGAAGGACTGATCTAAAGTAAAACAGAAACAAGACTAAGAGATTTAAAGAAAGAGACTGAAGTACACAGAATAATCAAACCTCAAAAACAACTCAAAACAACCCAGCACATAACACTCTATTTTTCTGCAGACCAACAACTGATTTCTGTCTAGGATTCCCCTACATTTATTTATTTCACCCTGTTCCTACTGCAGAGAAGTATCTTCACAGCTCGATTCTGATCTCACCTTGTTTTATCCATGGACAGGTGTGGTGAAGGTGATGTGAAAGTATTAGTTTTTTTCCACATATTGCATTTTTCATGCAAGTCAAAAGGTTTAATTTTATGCTCACGTTTGCTTTTTGGCTTGTAAAAGAAAGAGACTTTATATGGCTTTCCTCTTATTATTCTTCAATCAAGGCCAGATTTGTTGAACACACAACTACTGTAGCAGCTGTCATGTTAATTTCCTCCTAAACTGTGGGTCTCTACCTCTTCGCTTCTGTGATTAATAGAATATCAAAGGATATGGATACTTTTGCAAGGATCACTTAATTCAATTTGCTACTTAGTGAAATAAAATATCAATGCTGCAGATAAATTTATGATCACTGTTAAATAAATTCAAATACTATCTTGAAAAAGTAAAGCAGTAAAGTCTGAGCAGGTGATCACATCAGGCTGTTTCACTGAGAAAGTATTTTAGCATCAAAAAAAGAACAAATACAGGTTGATCTTAACTTTATACCTGCCAGATGAATTTATATTATTCATCTGGCTGCCAACTTTTCATTTTTATCGGAGCACAACAAGATTTATAATGATTAAAAACTGTGTAACAATGCATTTTTATGTGAGACTATTTAATCCATGTGAAAATGAATCTATTTTTCAGCTGTAATGTCTGCATGCCAAACTGAATATAAATACATTTGCTCAGTATAATGCAAATGACTCCATCTGTAATGCAATAAAGCTTAAAAATAAATTTCTACAAGAAAACAAGCAAATACCTGGAATTGAAATGGCTTTTTTGTGATTATATAAGTGTAAAATGGGAGAAAATAAGAAATAAAGTGAGTGAAAGGAAACAGACTAGATGTCAGTGATAGATATCAATGGTTGAGTTCAGGAAAAGAAAGAAAAAGTTTTCAAAATGTAATCATAGAGATAGAGTCTCTGTGGCTTCCCTGCTGCCTATCACACAAATATAGTACAGTGTCACTGCCCCTGAACATCCATATGGAAAATTCAACCCAGTTGATCCATAGAGACAGAGCTGGCATGAAGCCTCTGGGTGTAACGTGTAAGGTAGAACATCACTATACCCAAAGGAGTGCCGAAGTAGATTTGTAAAATCTGCTACATCCGCCTGTTCCTGTAATACTACATGTAGACTCAGTTTTTTATGAGCTGCACACGTAATCATTGGCTTAGCCCAATTAAGAATCACATCCAGCATCTGCTCTGAGGTACCGGCACAGTGGTTTTATCGTCAAAAATGGAGAACACGCTCTCACTGAATGACACAAGGTGAAGGAAAGATAGAAAATTATAACTGCCTTAATGTGTAGTCTACTTACAGGAGCTTAAAATGGGATAAAATAAGCAAAGCAAGCCCACACTTAGATTAAAACTTGATGGAATTTCAGCTTTATACTATCTGAAATTTGATAAACTTGTGACAAACCTAGATTTTTTTTTTTTCACTTATGATAACTTCTTTCTGTAGAGAAATGAATAGTTCCCTGTATCATCCTAAGGACACCAAGGCAATACAGTGTATGGCACCAACATATTCAGAATGTAAAATATTAATAGATATTAAGCTTTTCTTATGTTGTGTCACATTTTAATGGATTTTTATGTTTTAGATTCACGTGAAGTAGTGCATGCTTGTGAATTAGCTGAAAAATTACAGATGGTTTCAATCTTTTTTTTAATAAATGAAAAATATGTGCATATCTATTCAGAAACCACCAGAGTCCATACTTTGTAGAATTACCTTTAGCTGCAGATATAGCAGTAAGTGTTTTGAGGTATGTCTCTGGCAGCTTGCATATGTAGAGGCTCAAGATTATGCCCATTCGTCTTTGTATTTAGCTAAAGCTCAGTCAGATTAGATGGTGGGTGTCTGTGACAGCAGTTTTCCAGTTGCCAAGATTCTCATTTGGATTTTGGTCTGTACTTTGGCTGGCCTATTTTAACAACTGTCTACTGTCATATTCAAAAAGTAGGTAGCAGGTATTGAACAACCTTTTCATTAAGCCCACATTTGTGTATTAAAAATGTTTTTTTATAGATCAATGTCAGATTTTCATTCTCTGTAAAAGGGAAATCATCAAAATTAACAGAAATAAAGGCTACAAATCATCAGTCTGTGTGCAATTAATCTACATAACGCGATTTGTTTGGTGATGGAGTTAGTGAAATGACTAAACTTTTCAATAATAATCTAATTACAGAATGTGCCTGCATGCTTTTATTTATCCCACTCCACAGTAGCTCTGGCTGTATGTTTAGGGTTGCTGTCTTGCTAAAAGAGAACCTCGATCCCCGTCTTAAAAATTCTGGAGCAACTAACAGATGTTCTTCTAGGATCGCGTTTAGCTCCATCCATCAACTCTGACCAGATTCCTGGTCTTTCCTGAAGAAAACCGTCCCCTTGTCATGATGATGAACAGTGCTCTGTGAGGTGTTCAGAGATTGGCATAATGTTTTTATAACCTAACCATGACCTAAACTTCTCTACAACTTTATCTTTGATCTGTCGGTTGTGCTTACTGGTCTTTATGATGCTGTTTGCTTGATAATGTAACTATGAGGCCTTCACTGAACAGCTGGATTTACTTAGACATAACCACACACAGGTGAACTCCATTAATTAGTGGAGCTCTGAAGGCAACTGGTTGAATAAAAGTGAAAGAGGCAAATACATAAATGCACACTACTGTTTTCAGAAATATTGTTTGTAAAAAATGTTAGAAAACCACAAATCCTCTGCTTTCATTTCACAATTATTTGCATTAGTGTGAAAATTCCAGATTCAACAAATTCTGCAAACAGATATGTCTTTTAAAACATTTAGAGTAGGAACAAAAAAAACTATTTTAAGAGAGTTACAAAAATTTTCATCAATGGTTGTAATATATATATATATATATATATATGTATATATATATATATATATATATTTTATTTACACTGTTTTTTGGGTTTATTTTTACTAGTTTATGTGCAAACCAGTGGCTTTGGAAATTGGTTTCCTCTCCAAAATACTATGCAGTTGAAACCTCTATGCACAAGTTGGAGCATTAAGTCACAGCTGTGTTTTACTTATAAATTCTTTACAGGCAGGATAGCTCAACTGTTTAGTACCTAAACTATATACTGCAGCACCATCATGTTATTGTGGCTGGTTTTTAAAGAGATAAATTCTTTATTGTCATTGTCACAAGAACAACAAAATTCAAAGGAAATTCTAATTTTTAAGCATATTACTGTAATAAATCTCAGAGTCTCAAGCAAAAACCATATTTAATTCTTCTTCTCTTCTGTATTTGATGTTGCAAAATTTTCAGAGGATTATAACTAAACAGAAAAGAAATACCGAAATATATTGTTAAAAAAAGTTATCACTTCCTTTGACTGCCTATTTGCTTAGTTTTTTGTACATTCTCTTCATTGTCCCTTCTGACAAATCTAGCCTTCTCAAGATTATATTTTTATATAATAGAAAATTTTCAGTAATTTATTTCACCCTATAATCACTGATGAACAAAATAAAGTTTAACATTAATGACCATTTTACTTCAAAAGGCAAGATAAGGTGAGACTACTTTTCAGGTTTGGGAAATAATAGATTACTGATGTGCATGTTGATTACAGTGTCAAAACGCTCCATCTGTGCCATAAAGGCGTTCTCTTCACATCAAACTATTTCCAGGTGTTACTTTTCCAGCATATAAAGTATAACGTAAATTCCTTTAGACTCCTCTCCCATATACTGGGAAAATACGCTTTTACGATTGACTCCGTATACAGTACAGGCAGTAAACTGCATTTGATATGAAAAACAAACTGTGGATTCAAAATGCTGACTTTCAGTATTTTGATACTGTGTGCATTGCTCCAGAATAGCGAAGTCAGTCAGCTGACCTCAATCCAACTGAGCATGTGTTTCACTTGCTGTAGACCAGACTGAGGGCAAAAAGCCTTCAAAACAAGAAAGATATGAGCATGGCTGCAGCACAGGCCTGGCAGAGCATCACCAGGGTCCATGCCAAGTATCTGTTGTCGTCTAAGGATCACGAATTACACGATCACAACAACAGCACAGTCTGCAACCAAATATTTAACATATATCTAATTAATCATGATGTCTACATTTAAACAATGCATGCCATCTAATCAAATGTAAACGTCGGCGTTCACTCTATCTGCCTCTGATACAGCAGAGTATTCCAAGCTGCTCCGGCATCGTTTTAAATGCAATTGTGTCTTTTTGTTAAGTACGCCACGTGTTTTAGACGTGGCACTTCAGATCAACACTGTTGGCATTCTCTAATCCAGGAGTACTTGTCTAACTTCAAAAAAGGATTTTTTTTTTGTTGTTTTTTTTACACGGGCACAGTTCTAACAAAGCTCTCAAAGCTCGCAAGCGGAAACTCAGCATAGAGGAGGGCTTTCTTTTCACAGCAATGCACTCTCAAAGTTTTTTTTTTTCTTTTTATTCTTTTACATCTATTTATTCACACTAATAATATCTGAGCTGCTGTATGCCTTCGATTTCTTCCACTGGGCATATCCACTTGTGAAGAAGGAACTTCCAACAAAGAATTGCTTATTAATTAAAGATCTGCCCACTGTGGAATGAAAACTACTCCGATTTGTGCATCAGCCGAAAACATCCTCGGGGAGAATACCTTAGAAGCCACATTTGGACTATACTTAATATACAGTAGAGTTCCCAAATCAAATTGTATGATTTGATTAGTGCTTAAAGAACAAATAGATGCATAACCATAAGCTAATGGCACACTAAAATAACTTTGCTTCTCTGCGTTTTGCATATGAGTCTCCCTTTAAGGTTTAATAAGAAACTGAGATTAAACAGCAGGCTTAATAACTGCCGGTAGCTGGTAGCTGGGGAAAAAATACACAGAAAAATACAATTTGGTAGTAACACTAAAGTGCAAGACAGGCTGCTACAAAGGTTTGTTACATGAGAGGATGTGCTGAGCTGAGCTGGCACACTGCAGCCAATTACATTCCAGGTCCTGATGAGCAAGCTCACATACAAAAATCTAAACAGAGACGGAAACTCCTTTCAGCACAAAGGTTTGCAGCTTTTATGTTACAATCACAGACTGTGTTTGTGCCAAATAGCGGTCGCCTGCACATGCTGCTCCATAATTTACGTCACCCTGGCTATAAAGATATATTTTTCTCTGCTGATGTTTGGATTATCACTGATCCTGGCTGCTAAGCAAACACTTGGGCTGAATTTAAGGGTATTTGTCATGCTCGCTTGCTCCAGCCCCACCCTAGAGATGAGAGCGAGGGTCATGAGACTGGAAAGGCTGACAAAAACAAATCTTTAATCAATATCTAAACCCTGAACGCAAAACCCTCTCTCTTCTGTCTCTGTCTGGGAGCGCTCTGGGAGTGACAGTTTTTCTTTTTAATCTGTGCCTGCATTGTGGAGAAATTGCAAGCTAATGTTTTGGCTATAGATCACTCAACAAATTGCCAGTGGCGGTGCATATCTAAAGCAACTGTTTGAATGCTAACACTTTCCACAAAGGCTAATATGGCTTGTAGACATGAAGAGCACTGTAACTATGTTACAAATCTGAATCACATCAGAGCTAAGTTACACAGTTTTGCTACAGGTATAGAAACTTTGGATACAGCAATAATCTGTAATTTTGGTATTTCACATAATAGCAACAGCCTCACAAAGATATGGATATCCCTTTTATCACAATACAAATACAAAAAAATGAATTTCTGTTGTGAATGTATGTGGCAAACCAACAGATATTAATGAAAGAAACAAATAATAATTTTTTTTTTCACAGATGAAAATCTGTGATTTTGTATTCAGACTCCAGGGTAACAAATTATCTTCAGATGCCACCTAATTATTAAGTCAATAAGTAATGTATTTTTAGCATAAATCTAGATGTTGTGTGTTGAAATTCCTGGCCTACATGTAAAACTTTACATATAGAGGATAAATTAACGGCACACATTCCACTGAACAAACCAAGCCTACAAGGAAACGGGTCAGATTTGATGGGAAGGTAGCTGCAGCTAAATACAAAACAACATGTCATATTTAGCTAATATTTATTTGTAAATACATATGAAAATCGTGTTGTCCTTTTCTTCTATTTCATGGTTATGTTCTACCTTGTTTTGTTTAATCTCGCAAAATCTCAATTAAACCCGTTTTTTGCTGCAATATGATAAATGTGGTTAAGTTAAAGAGAAAAATACCTTCACAAGATGCTGTATTTACAGACAGATAACAGAAATAAAGAAATGTTTTTGGTTTTTTTTACGGGCAGCTCAAGGGGTTGTAAAAAGACTATAAGCAGAGTATAAACATCCATCAATCACTTGAACAGAATAGAAAAAATTTACAATTTGATTTTCTGTCAGTTTATCCCTGCATGTTTAAAGGAGCCAATAAAGACGAATATGAGCACTCTGCTAGCATAATCACAGTTACCTCAGATAATTGAGTTTACACAGCTAACTGTGGCTTACTTGTTTATAAACATTCGATTCTCATCACTGACCAGTAAGAAGTGCTGAGAAATTCATTTAGGTCTAACACCACTGAAGTCCAGAATCATTAAACTGGATGAGTTTCCCTGCACAAAACGGCATCTTAGAGTTTAGCTTAAAGAGCTTTACAGATACATCAGTTTTAATGTTGTGAAGGACCATTATAAAACACCAATGTCTTTCAAAGAAACAAATCTGACAGCTGTTTTACATGCAGCTGCAGTGCATAAAAAAATAAGCCATGAAATACTGAAATATAATGGGATTTAAGAAAATTGTGAATGAAAGAAAGTGGAAAGTTTAATGCACAAAAACTGCTATACAACAGGCCAGATGTCAAAACAGAAGTGAAAACTCAGAAAATGGGTAAAGAGGCATAAAGTAGTAACAAGTTGTTGGCAGAGAAAAACAAAAACTAGAGATGAACTCAGACAACCAGGGAGAAATGGTCAGCTGGTGACATGCTGCATTCTAAAAGCACAAAATCTGAAAGCGAGACGTGAAAGAATGAGGAGGAAGTGTAAACAGGAGGTACAAACTTGCAAAAGAATTTTCAGGATATTAGTTTTGAGTGCATTCATTTCTGAGGAAACGTTTTTGTTGCCTCTGAATCTGTGATTTGCACATATCCCTGTCATAAACTATAATAGTACGCAAAAGGCAGGTACCAATTTCTTTCCGACAAATAAACGCGACTAAGTTAAAAACTGACTTGATTTTTATTGGAAACCAAGTAAAAGACATTTCTTCACTCTTTATAATCAATTTATATGAATTCCAAATAACAAAACAAAAACAATTTCACTCTGCTACCTCTGTAATTTGCAGAACCATTTCTGCAAAAGTGCCACGACATGTAGACACCTTTTTGTATCCAAAGAATTTCCATTTTGGTCTTTACTTCTTATTGTTATTCTCGCAAAAATGCTTGCAGTCCTGTGACACTGTGGTGCCATCTTGCTTGCACTGCTCTTTTGAAGTCTGCTCATTGATTTTCAATTATGTTTAGGTCAGGGTATTGTGAGGGCCAAGGCCAAACCCTCAGTTTCCACTTCTAGAGGAGTTCCATTTTGGACTTTGATATTTGTTTTAGGAGTTTTTCAGTTGCAGAAGTCCTCTTCCTCTCTTCTACACACTTTTGACAGAAATACAATTTCTGTTTAGTTGTTGGTTTACTAAATGTGTCAAACATAAAAGTGTCCTCTCTCCAAATTTGTATAATTGAACTGTTTGCCTATAGTTTCACAAAGGGGACACTTAATTTATAGTTTACATTTTTTCCTTAAATTTTAGGCACAATTCTATTTTGCACAAAATCCTTCTGTTTAAAAGTACTGCTAAAATTGTGAGACCAAGCAAGTTTTTCTCTCTGCATGTGAGGCGTTCACAGGCGTATCTACTCAGTGAAAAGTTCACTGCAATGTCAAGTTCTGCTTATTTTTCTTGAAGGCTTTTTGCAGTTTAATACGAGCTACAGTTTGCTTCTCTAGCAATCCATCAAGGCATTTTCTCAAAATGTTCTGTTTTCCTCAGACCTCAGCTTGACCTTCATCATTCCTGTTAACTTACTTTTTCCAATTGAATCGAGAATTACAAACTAACTCTAAAAACATTTGTCTCTACTTCTCGTGACTTTCTTTTGTGTCAAGGCTTGAAAACTACACAGGAGAATTGAAGCTACGCCTGAATTCCTTTACTGAACTGTCCAAGGTCCTGATGGCTGCTGATAGGAACATGGAGAAGAGTGAGCAGACTTGGATTTAAAATAGCAATGCATTAGTGTAGGACTGGGAAACCAATTATGTTTATCATTTGGCCCATGGCCTGTTTGATAATACCCTTACATGCAGTGAAATTACTCACCACCCACCAGTGTAAAAGAGACAAAAAGTCTCTGACAAGTAAACCTTCATGCTGTGATGTTACAAAGCAAACCAAAACAAAGAGAGCAGTTCATGGCCTCTGGAGATAGCATCTAGGATGAGTGTTTGACCTGCAATGTACACAACAGCTGTTGGAAAAGATGTGAGTTTTTTTGGGGGGTTTTTCCCCACTACTGGATACATGCAATATAGAAATTTCTGAGAATCTCAATGGACATCATCTCTTATTTGTTCTGCAACTAGACAAGAAGCAACATGTGCAGTAGTATTGCAGCTTTTTTTTTTTTTGGCTGTTGTTTACAGCTGCACTTTTAATGCTTCACCAGTGGGAGCATGGGGCACACTGTAGATTTATGTAGCATAATAAGGAAAGACTGTCAAAAAAAAGTCAAACTGCTAAAAATAAATAATGAAATAAAAAACATTAAAAAAAAACTCGGCCTATTACTGGAAGTTCAACAAACATGCACACATGGTTAACTGCCTGCAACAAACTGAAAATGACTCTTTATGTGTTCTCAGTCCTCAGTGAGCTCACCCATCCATAAAAATCCCATCTAAAGGAGAGCAGAGGTGAGGTCTCTTTTTCTCCACCTTTCTTTCTCTCTTCCTCTTGTTCTTTTTTCACTCTTCTCCCTCTTGCTTACAAATGCGCGCACAAAAAGCACCTTCTTTCTGTATCATAACTACTCCCACAATTACTCAGACGATTACTCAGATCAATGGTTTGCCTGCCTGCATTCTGACTGTCCCCCCCTCCTTGGCAGGCAGAAAAAAACCTCCAGGCTGAACACATTAAACAGAGTGTGTGACATGGGGGACAGGATAGTGTAATATCGCGCAATAACATGAGAGAAAATAGCAAGACTGGCAAAACATATTGTCAGTCAGAGCTGTCACACATGAGGGGGTAACACAAAAGTATATCAGCAATGTATCTGTTACAGTCTACAACCCTGTTTCATAGATCTGCACAAGCGCTCCCCTGCCATTAAATCTCCAAGACGTTCTCGGTTAAAGAGAGCAAAACAATGTGGTGCTGTGGAGCTCTCCCAGTGGCAGTTATCACTGGTGAAGCACAGAGCCTAACAAGGGGTTGGGGTGATTTCATGCTCTCTATTTAGAAATGACAATACATGAGCACACTTAATTACGCAGTCTCTAGTCTAGATCAACGCGGTCTTGCAGCAGTGAAGGGGATGGTGTATTCATTAAGAGTAAAAGGGACTCCTTTCTGCTGAGAAACAATCGGCTTCACAGAGGGGGACAGTTTCAATGTGGGAAACAGACAGAAGGCTAAAAAAGATCAGACGTATTTTCTAAAAAGGAACGAAAAGAAAGTCATTCAAAATAAAGTCAAGACTTTGGCCTATATTTCTGACTGATGTGTTTTGGTTGTGACGAAATAAAGCGACTGTGTGCAGAACTGAGTGCAGTCAGGCAGTTCCCTCAGAAGCTGGTTTTTACAAGTCATAAAAATCCTCTGTGATGCTTCTTTTTTCTCTCTCTCTGTCTCTCATCTTTGTTCTTTACTCCCAGTCTGCAGTTTTTACACAGCACAAAATGTAATGACAGGAAGACAAATAATAATTCAATTTGAATATCACAGAATATTAACGTTTAGCAAATGCATCAATATTTTAGTTCTATGCTGTTTAACCTGCCAACATTTTTAATTTGCTTTGTTGCTTCCTCATCATCAAAGGAAGCTTTGAGAAAAGCAGACAAAAGGCAAAGACAGAGTCATAATTGATGGCTCAGGGCTCAAGTTTTCTCTCTGAGGGTCTGCTCAGGTCCTGATCCCGTGGCCTCAACCTGAAACAATCACTCTTAGTTAACGACAACACTTCAGCTATTGACAGCATGATCCTGTAAAGCAGACACTTCAATCAACAGAGCAGCCGCAGGAGGTGTTGTGTTGGAGAAGAAGAAAACAAGGGAGGGGGCATGGGGACGGATGAAAATCAAGAAGTAAATAAATGAATTGATGAATGAATAATAGATTGGCCAGCTAGTGGCGACTTGCAGCAGGAATGCAGTATTAATAACTGACTCTTACTGTTCGTCTCTGTGTCATCACTGATACTCTTAGGTGGACCATGGCCAGCATAACACACTGCTGATCTGTACATTCGATCCGGATTACGAACTTTCTTCAGTCCTTTAAGAGGCAAAGAGAAAAGTAGAGAAAAATTAAGGAAAAGTAGCATTCTTCCAGCCTGTGACAACTAAGTACAATCCCCATGCAAAAAATACACAGAAACAACACAGATTTAAATACATACAGACAAAGTGCGTGTGTTTGCATCTTAAATAATCAGTTGGAAAATGGCTTAAAAGAAAGGCATATTTTATTGCAGCTGTATAATAAAACTCCAAAAAGTTTCTGAAAAATTCAACCTTCTATTTGAGCACATGTATTCAATTTGAGAAAAATCCTATCTGTTATGAAATAGTTGTTTTTTGTTTTTGACCAAAATCAGCAATACCACAAATACAATAAATGTAACTATAGCATTAAAGGTTGGATTTTTAAATGTTTTTATTCTAATATTATACTAATGCAATAAAATAAAACATTATTGTAAGGCTTTTAACACTTCCCTATCATGGAGGCAAACAATTTCCAGAGTACTGTATTAAACACACAAATCACGTTTTTGTTGCCCTCAGAAATGTTTTATATCCTACAAGGAAATAAATAAGTAGTAAGGGTCAGTGTAGCTGTGACCCTCTTTGATACAGGCAGTAACGTTTCTTATTGTTTAAGTGGTAAACTGAATGATTCAATACAATCAATCAGTTGAGACCGTGCAAAGCAGTACGTAAAGGTCTGCTACGTGCAGGAATCAGGAGCGATACGTCTCAGCAACCACAGACACTGCCCGACTAACATCCATCCATACCTCACTGATCCAATTAAAAGGCAGAGCAGAAAACCCAGCACCTGATTCACTGATTCAACACAAGGCCAAGGGAAGAAACAGCCTGTCCTACAACACAAGACTCAAAAATTCATGCCTCTTTTTACAAAACAGCATAGAAATGTTTGTATCATTGCTGCACAAGCATTTTTTGGAAGTTGAGGGCTCACTGTGTGCTTGCTTGATGTTTTGCTGGCTCTTCATGTTCCATTCTGATAACATCAAGGAGCGCATTAAACTGCACTGCTTAAAAATAAGAAAATAAGGTCTGTTTTAAATCGCCCACTTTGTTGACTGTTTTTCAATTTCTCCATCCCTGTACTTGCATTTTTCTTATTTTGAATGAATATGGGCTTACAAATTTTGGTCTAAATTTTTTTTTAAAAAATCAGACTGTGTGGAGATTCAACTTTAGCAATTAAATAAAATCTTGAGGCTTGCCTTTACAAATCCCCTGGCTTCACATATGACTCTTGTACTGAAATATTTGTATAAGGCGGTGACCCGGCAGATTTCTTAAGACTGCAGGCTGTAGTTTTCTCTAGAGCAGTGTCATTGTGAGGCATATCAAGCCTGTTCTTTCAGTGCCCTCCTAGCCTTGTGCTTAAAGTAACGCACACACTGAGATTTTTAGGTGTGTGAAGGGGAGTAAAAATACCCCCGAGGGCCTTGAGACTTGAGAGAAATACACCAGGATGTAAACATTACACCACAGAGTAAGTCCAGGTCATGGCCTCTCACTTGTTATGGACCTTTCGTGAGACCTGCCAAACAAGTGTGAGCCATCAGCACTGCCCACAAGCCGCAATGACAAAAGGTTGAAGTAGGGGGGGAAATTCTGATTTCATAGCTGAGGCTGAGAAAAAAATGGACAGGTCCTCATTACACAAAAACTGCAGTAAAACTCGTGTCCTGCATTAACGAAGAGCACAAAATAAAGAAAAAGTGGGAGCGAAGACTTCTGACAGCTCTATATAAAAGCTGTGAAGATCAAGTCTGCAAGAGACGACATGGCATTTACATAAAGGTGTGAAGTAATCTCCCTCTTTCCCTATGCTCTCCACCCTCCTCCTCCTTTTTCCACTGACCGGCCTCTCAGGAGCACTGAAAATAACTTGACCGGCTCAGCAATGGGACTTTCAAGCCTCGGTTTTCAGTGAAAAGCTCCTTGCGTTGGAGAGGCAACAGTACGACTCTCAGATACAGTCTGCGTGTTAGTTCATTTAATGTTAGGAAAAGATTTAAGACTCTACAACATAGTCAAGTCATTACTATCACAAAACAGATGTCTTAATTTATTTATTTTTTGTCCAAGCCCCAGACAGAGTCCAAAGATATGAGAGGCTCCTTAGCTCAATAGCACCCCCTGGTGGGACTCCTTTTGGTGGTTGGCACACTGACATCTAAACCAACTAAAACCAGTGTTTAATCTCTACCTTTAATAAGAACAAAAAACAATTTAAAACACTGGCAATTATGCATGAAAAGAATTTATCTTTGAAGTTGCTGACGCTGAGTATGACAGAGTTGTTTTTTTAAATAGTCAAACACAATAAAACATTAAGAACTGATTGGAAACAGCTGGACCTAACGTGCAACATCTTAAATTATGCAGCTAGTTTTAAAGTCTAGAAACTCTTTTTGCTGCACCCTGAGGCCATTAACACAAATAAACATAAAAATAGAGTTTTGTCGTATCCAAAAAGAACATGGTGTTTCAGGAACATTATTGGACTCACACAAAAAAAAGTTAATAATGACTTAAATTTGCATGCCAAAAGGGCATAAACAGCTATTCAACACGCCAATACTGTCACGTAAATTCGAGAATGCATTTTAATACATTGAAATTTGTTGCGATAATAAGAGCAATTAGATAACTCAACCAAGCCAAAGTACAAGTACGAACGAAAAGCTGCGTTTTAGTCTATCGTTCCCTTTATTTTCATGCAGGCGTAATTTAATTACTCACCCAAAAAATCCATGGGCCTTTCTGAATGGGCATAGATCTCTCATGCATATGAGTTGTAATAAAATATTCCACTAAAAAGGAAATAATTAAGCCTGGTGCATCTGGTTCTCAGTGAGCGAAGCGTGTGAAATCAGCTGAGAAGGGGGAGGAAAGTCATCATTCTGTCCTATGTGTAAAGTAATGTAATGGGCAGGCTGCTGGAAATCCTACTCTCCATCCTCCCTCTTCATCTTCTGGTGTGATGGCATTTCAAGCGCGACAGGGCATCTCAAGGCAACACAATGGTTTCATACTCTTGTTTCAGACTGAATGTAGGGCAAAAAAAAAAAAAAAAAGTATCGGAAAAACATTATTTAAAAATAGATCACAGTTCGCTGAATGCCAAGGAAAAAACGCTCGCGCTTCAAGGAAGAACTGAACGACCCTCTCCAACTTACATATTTTAAAACAGGCGTGTCTTAATTATTATTTCAGGGTAGCCAAAACAAGCGGTTAGAATAAAGGATAAACTAACAGAACCGAGCTCTGAAATAAGAGAAGAAGTTGGTCGATCCCGATGACATGTTGTCATTAACTTAGCCTTGTTGGGAACAACTTGCACTGCACGTCTTTTTGACAAGAATCCGGAGCACAATAAACGGTACACGCGGTACTTTTAACCACGCTGACAATTTGTCCCCGTGGCGTGTTTTTTCTTTTCTTCTTTTTAATAATGTGGGCTATGCTGGGAATACAGCGGCTGGCTCCAATGAGAGCTAATATTAGCTGGCTAGTGATGTCTCCACGTTTCAGCTGCCTCTGTGTGTTCGGAGGAAAACAGCGGCGCCGTTCTCCGCCGAAAATTTTTCTCTCCACTCGTCCTCACGCTCGTGACATCCCCGCGCGGAGTTGCGGCCGCTCCGTAAAAAATACCCCCACACCACACTGCGGTCACACTGTTAAATTTAATCCCATTATATTTCTTCTTACCTTCCGGCTTGTTTTCGGCAGCCATTTCCCCTTCACGCGCAACATCCTCCTCCTTCCTCACGACCGTGGGTACCACGCGCGTGCACGGCGAGGACAGCACGAGGAGGGACCGGAGCGGCACGCGGCGAGTCGGTCCGACCAAGGCGAACTTACTATTGGTTGCAAGGCGGTGAGTGACGGAGGAGCTCCGAGATGAAAAACAACATCTCTCCTCACCTTGGCACCTCCAGCTGGGATTTTTTCTTTTCCTTTATTGATTGTATTTTGAAGGCATTTCTGAATTAAGCTGCTTTTCATAAAACTGTGGGTAAAAGAAAAATAAATATAAGTATATCCGATGCTTTTTTAATATCCTATTGAGTCAAAACTAGTTTGAATGTTTTATTTTGAGGTTGTAGGTTGTCAATCCAAAGTGACACCAAACTCGTTGGTGTCATGAAGTAACAGGGTAGGACCCCTTCACTAGAAAAATATTCACGTTTCTTAAACATGTGAACAAACTACAGTCAACATAAAAACAATGACGAATATCGAAACTCGATATTTGTATCGGTCCGACATTAAATTTGACTATATTTTTCCGATTTCTATTTTCTACAGGCTACTAAAATACATGTAGAGTTTGCTTTATAGAAGTTTTATCACTTTTGTGTAATTCAAAAGTTAACATTACTGTGCCATTTCAGAATTTCAGATAACGATGCCAGAACTTTTTAAGCTTCTGATAGGTTTATTCCAAATATGAGTTAAATGGTGTCATAAATGTGGATGTCACTGGAAAGGATTCCTTGACATCCAGAACTCTGCTTCATCCTTGAGTACATTTGACAGATAACTAAAAAGTGCCACTTTCATCTATTCAAACAATTATATGCAAGAAGAAACTAAATGGAAATTTCCAGTCATTATGCAGTTCAGAAAAAAATACTGGATGTGTCCCAGAGGAGAACATATTTAGGTCCATATAATGTGCTTATTCACCCCCGAACAAAAACTAAAGACCTCTTGAAGAGGCAGGATGAAGCTGGTGAGAGTATTATTATATTGTTATGTTTCACATGCAGAATGACAAGCAGGACACAGAATGAAAAGGTAAAACAAAAGAAAATGTACAATGAAGGGAAATTTGGCCCTCTGAATTCGGCACCATCTTGAGGAAAGTGTAGGAGTTAAGAGGCGTAGAACATAAAGATGGATGCTTTTGACAAGAGAGATGGATCTGAATGGAGAATCTGCTGAAGGCTTGGATTCTGGAGGAGAGTCCAGTCGGAGTCGAACAGATGGTTTGTAAAATATTGTGTGTTCATGAACAGGGAGTGTTGGAGACTGGGCAAGCAGATGGTGACTTGAGGATGATGGAGTTGTTATGGACAACCATGGAGTGGTGGAAACATTTGGTGGAGTTCTGACGTTTGGTTGTGGAGTCCAGAGGCTGCAGAAGACAGTGAGAGTCCTCAATATGGGAGGGACTGAAACGTAGTGAAACAAGACCTTTAAAATAACACAAGGCCACCAAGAGGAAGAAGTTGAATACGGTTTCACAGAATATATATATATATATATATA
>CAEFZY010033829.1:0-36700 GCA_903066815.1 Brachyrhaphis roseni | reverse complement strand
CGGGACAAAGTACAAATGCAGCTCTTAGACATTTATAAAACCGAACTAAACCAACAACAGTATTACTTACATTCAATAGACACACAATAGAACGAAGTAATAAACGAAGTCTGCCTTGAGAGCCGCACCACTCAATACTCAGATCCATGAACGAGATGTAGCAAATATGAACGGGAAGCCACCCAGTGGCTGAAATAAATTACTACATTTAAAACACATTAATAAAGTGGTCCATATATAAGGGCACCAGATTATAAGGCGCACTGTCGGCTTTTGAGAAAATTGAAGGCTTTTAGGTGCGCTTTATAGTGCGGAAAATACGGTACTTAAAGAATATAACTACTCTTAGGGAAAATGTTTATATTTTTTAGCTAATTTTCTCTCCATTTGAGGGGAAAAACTTATTTCTATCCTAACTAGAAAGCTGAAATCCTTAAATGAATGAATGTCTAACTATTTACATAACTATACCAAACAGTCTCTGGTTTGTTTAAAGTGGACCACAGTGTCTCCTTTTAATTGGCAGGATTGTTGTGGATTTCCCCTCAGGTGATTAAAGTCTATGGAGATGAGAGCGCCTATAAGACTATATTGATTGGTCGCCAAGCAACAGCCGGAGAAGTGTGCCAGCTGTTGGTCCAGTCAGCTCACTGCAGCGATGAGGATAACTGGGCACTACTCGAGATATATCCTACTCTGGGCTTAGGTAAACCTAAGATGGTTCACTACACAATTGTCACTGAATAACAAGGCTGGTTTGGTTTACATCTTCATGCTGATTTCTTCAGAGAGATGTCTGGAGGACCACGAGCTCGTACTGGAGGTTCAGGCCACCTGGTCTGAGAAGGTTGAGGCGAGATTCATGTTCTCCAAAAACTATGACAAGTATGAGTTCTTCTATATACAGTGGGTATGTAAAGCCTTCATTCATGAGTGGCAGGTTAAGTTCTGTGTTAATAGACTGAGTGAAGGCCTCAGACAGTACCTCATGTTGGTCATAGACTGGCATCTGTGCACTTGCACCATTTAAAACTGTTGACTTTGTTTGAATGGGGTTCCCATAAGTCTTTATGGTGAGCCCACACTGCCTTTGTCAAATCAGAATCAAATCAAATTTTATTTGTATTGCACATTTCAGTAGCAAGGCATTTCTAAGTGCTTTACATCATAACAAACGCAAAAAGACAAAGTCATGCAACATAGAAACAACAATCAAGACATTACATTAAGTGAAGTGCCATCATTAAATTTGTAATTGATTATGTTTTAAATACAACTCTTAATAGGTGGGGTTTTAGTCGAGATTTAAGGGAAGTCAGTGTTTCAGCTGTTTTACAGTTTTTTGGAAGTTTGTTCCAGATTTGTGGTGCATATAAGCTGAATGCTACTTCTCCTCATTTGGTTCTGGTTCTGGGAATGCAGAGCAGACCAGAACCAGAAGACCTGAGGGTTTTTGTGCCTCCAGATGATACAAAGCCTTTTATGTGGTGTGGTTTGAAACATGTGCAAAGCTCTAAAAGTACTTATTTTTTTATTACTATAGCAAAATATCATGCAGAAAATTTTAGAAAAATAGAACATTTTTAGACATTTTCACAGTGGGTGTTAAAAGGCATGGAGCCTTTAAGGTGACCTGGGTAAAAAAAAAAAAAAAAAGATTTCTTGTGCACAGCAGATACATTCTTTAGAAATTAGACATGAGTTATTTTGACATTCTCGGATATATTTTGTGCCTTCGGGAAAATAATTCAGGAATTTCTGCACACATTGTCCTCCAGTTTTTCGAAATTCAGCAGAGCTGGAAATTGGCACATGTATAATTGTGAGTTTACTGCAAATTGTCCACAACACATGGTCAAAAACATTGGATTTAAGTGACCAATTCTCACCTGTGGGTGACAGTATTTCTTACTTCTACTACACTGCTACCTCAGCCTTAGTTGATGTCAAGATTGATAAGGACAGTAACCAAAATCGAGGTATTTAGTGTTTTTCTTCTATACGTAGATTTTGGAAGGGGCTCAATGAGGCAAAAAATTCAAAATCTTTGCAAATAATTCTAAAATAACATCAGAAAATTAGTGATTTTGGTTGCAAAAACAATCACAAAACAATTGTGAAATCCTGGAGGAACTGTTGACAGTGGCCGGAGGTTGTGAGTATTGCCTGGTTGACTACCAAGAGCATTTGGCACACACAAGATTCTATCTGATACGCAGCTGCCCTGTTTGTTTTCACCCCTTGCACTGAATAAATACGTCTATTAAGGATTTATATAAACCACTTGTAATATTTCTTAAATAATAAATATCAATGTTTTTCAGCAAAAAAGGTTGAAAATCCCTAGTCATGTTTTTGTTTTTTTAACACAGTTGAAAGTAAGATAAATTTACTTGAAGTTCTTGTGATTCAACTTGCAGCGCTTCTTTGCAAATGCAATGATCTCAGACAGCGAGGATGCAATGAAGAAGATGACATCGAAGGTGTTCATTCAGGTAAACCAAGAACAATTTTGTGTGCTAGATTTTTTTTTTTTTACATTGTGTAATATAAAAAATTTAAGATATGGAACAGCAAATGTTTTCTAACAGGATAGCTTAACAAGAAAATCTATCATTTATTTTATAAAAGTGGTTGAATGTTTCATTAAAATCCACTGAAACAGTTTTAGAATAAATACTAAGCTAGCAAAAAGTTTTGAAGAAATGTCATAAAAGCCTACTGAATAGCAAAAACTGCAGTCTAACCACCTGAAAGTATGTTAAAGGGTTCTGTTTTTACAGACAACTGTCACAAATGTCAACAAATATAAAATATTTTAAAACTAGAAAAGTTAAGAATTTTTAAAGTATGGATTCTATATGAATTACTGTTGACCTTTAAATTGATTTACTAAGCAAAAATAAAGTTAAGAGATACTCCTCTGAAAACAATACTGTTTTGATTTAATTCCCATTGAAATGGGAAGACATTTATGCGGATGATGGCATAGCAGTTATGGTAATCAGGCTGTTTTCTTGACAAAAATAAACAGATGGAGAGTTGGTAATTTTATATGAGCTTCATATACATCACAAAGAAACTTCTTCCTTAAAAACACATTTTAAATTAGAACTATAATACACTTTTATGATAAAAATGGTTTATTTTACTTATAAATATCTGCAACAGCATTGGTTTTCTCAGTGCCCAAGGCAAATGAAGAAGGGCATGTTTGCTTGGAGTCCCTATGTAACTTAACTCGACTTCCATCCAGCACACATGTAGCGTTTGTTTGAAGTGACTAACACCAAACAAGTTTGGGATTTAGTGACATGAAAAACAATGGCTTTGGAATAACATTTTAAAAGTTGCATTACTCTTGTGCAGTGAAACTCATTAGAAGGATTGTGGTGACATTTACTATGCAAATCGCAGAAACAATGTTGGTCAAAATCAAAACAACTGTGGTTGTTGAATCTGCTCCATCTGAATGCCAACATAATTTTAATTTGTGGGGTAATTACAGCCAGATTGGGCTAAAGAAAGATCCCTTTAAGGCCCTTTAGAGGGTGCCATATTATTAGGCTTTCAAGATACTTTCTTTGTGACAACCTATGTCTCTTAATACCCTTAACCCTGATGGACCATTGAAATCTATGTGAAATCAAATTTTAACTGGAGACTTTGCTATCACTTTGCTCTCCTATCTTTTAAGGCTTTGATGCCCAATCTTAGTGCTACCAACACAACATGGCTGCACTCTTTACTGCCTTGTACTTACTCTTTCACCTGCATTGTTTTCTTCCAAAATTAAAAAACATTAGGTAAATGCAAATAAATTTAAATGTGCGCCTAAATCCTAATGTATATTTAATGTGTTAAAGCTACAGTTGGAAACTGTAACCAACAAAAGCAAGGGAAGTCACTGTCAGGTGCATAATTAGTAAATCGATGTTAAATTGCTGATAGTAATGTGGTGAAATGAAACAAAGACCTGAGAAAGATATATCTCATGTTTGCTAACGTGTCCAAATAAATGTGCAGAATCACAAGCAAAACATTTTTGGTATAATGTCTAATGGCACCACAGGGATCACTTTATTTGAGACAGAACTTGAATTCTGTTGCCTCAACAGGAGCTGACCTCGAATGGGAAATCTCCTCAGATCAAGGGATCTTTCTACTTGAAGGGATACTTTAAGACGTCTTGGAAGAAGATGTTCTTCACCCTCCGACGGTCTGGTCTTTACATATCCACCAAGCAAACAGTTAGGGAAACTTCTCATGTTCTTTCCAGAACTTGATTTGTTGCTAAGATTGTAAATTGTTACAGAGTGTTTCTTTAACTTTTGTTCTACAATCTGTGTTTGGGATTTAGGGTCATCAGCATCTAAAAGAATTTGCTAATCTAAGTGTTTCAAACGTGTACAAAGTGATTGACGGCTGCAAACGATATGGAGCTCCTACTGAATTCAACTTCTGCGTCAAGGTAGAAAATGTTCATAGACTTAAATTTTACTTTGTTTATTTTTGTAATTTAAACAAAGAATTCAATTGTGATCTTTTAGCGTAATGACTTGACCATTATAAATAAGTTCTGTTTGGTGCTCTGGTTAAAACCTTTGTATTTAACCTTTGAACTTTGTAATTGTAGAGAAATGACTGCATCATCACCATATATCTAACAAATTACATAATGTGTGACTAGAATTAGAATTAAGGTGGAAACTGAAAAGCAGTCAGCCTAATGTAGACTGTTCCTTCCTTGCAAGGGTGCAGCTTAATCAATAAAAACATAAAAGTAGCATACTATTCATACCCACGATGAATAAATTGCAAACCTCAGATGCCTGATGTATGTTTTGTTTCTGTGTTTGCTCAGCCCACCAAGAGTCAAGGCCAAGTTAAGGATTTAAAGATCATGTGTGCTGAAACTGAAGAGATGCGAAAAATGTGGATTTGTGCTTTCAGATTGTTCAAGGTACATTTTAAAACGAAACTTGCTTTTTAAAATATTATTTTAGCAAATTACAGACAGGAATACAAAATAATTACATTATCTGTTTTTTTGTGTTTTCAGTGTGGCAGGCAGATTAAGCTAAACTATAATGCGATAACAGCGTTCAAGTTGGCTCCACGAACCCCACTAAGCCCAAAGCTCACGGAGAGCAAAGTCAGTTTGTTTCGCAAGATGCAGCATTGTGATTGACCCTTTCATTTCTGCATGCGGTGTACTTGAACTGTAACTGTGCTGTTTGCAGTCAAAGTCAGAGAATAGCTTGGTGGCGATGGACTTCACAGGTAAAGCTGGAGGACGTGTCATTGAAAACCCGACGGAGGCTCAGAATGCAGAACAGGAGGAAGCACAGGCCTGGAGGGTGAGGGAGAACAAGTCAGTCTGTGGTCTTATACGTTTTCTTTTAACTCTTCCTTTTGTGAAGCTGATGTTGGAAGACAACAGAGTTGATACACTGATAAATAAACCAACAGCATTTTAAATCTTACTGTTGCAACATTGACATGTCTGAAGACGTTTCTAAGTGCCACACTGTTTCCAGTGCAGCCAGTCTCTACTTCTTACGTCTTACGTAAAACACATCGTCAGACAATCAAGTTGACAAAAACCTTTGTTTTTATAGAGGTTCTGATACAAATTTTTGTGGAACATGTATCTTCTTTTTGTTTTTGTTAATCTGAGGTTAGATTTCATGGATTTTGATGCTGATAAAGAGCAGTTGCTTCTTATTTTGTCCTAATCCCTAAAGCTCAATAATTTTTCAGTCTCTTTATTTGAAATGTTCTTTACAGATAAAGTTTTGTGTTTTGAAAAGAAGCCACAATGCATCAACTTACATTACCTATGTAGAGAGGAGAAATGACGTGACATTTACTGACCTTTGTCTGATGCTTGTTTTCTGACAGAAGAGAGAGACCTTAAGGTTCTGCCAGCCCAACACAAACTCTGAGCCTCAGGATTTCTGTAAGTCCACATGAAATCCACACATAACTTCATAAGTAACTGAATAATATATCAATGTCTTTTTCTTTGCTCATAGCCTTTCATGAGACCCACCCATGGTTTTATGGTGGTTTGACCAGAAATGAAGCAGAGAAGCTGATAGAGAAGCAGGGGCTGGTAGATGGGTGAGGACCACCAGAGTGAATGACATTTTTTTCTGGTTTTCAATTAGCAATTATGCTTAAAATCTTGCTTTTACAACTGAATTTTTTTTAATCATTATAGATGATAAAAAAAAACAACAACAACATATAAGTTTTCTTTGGACTTTTAGTTGCTGGTTGAATTCAAGTGTGGCTGCTGAATAAATTTAAAAAAATTATATAGTTTTCATATAGTTTACCAATAAAATTTGAAAGTGTGGTGTGGATCTGTATTCAGTCCACCCTTTAACTAATAACCTTAAGTAAAACCAAGATAAATATCTGTAAAATTACATTTATTTTAATCTTTGAATAAATACAGCTGTTCTGCAAAACCTGTTACATTTATTAGTAGACCTAAGTTCACAATTCAGTTTAATTCTCTTATACTTAATCAGAATCATTATAGGATATCATAGCTATGGGTACGAAGGATCTCCTTTGTTGGGCTTTTATGTAATGGTTAAATAATGAAGTTATGAAAATAATGTTTAGGTTTATCCGTAATTTTAGATTTGATGAAGCATCTGTCTTTGCACAACCAGCTCTAGAAGATCCACATCAGTCTGCAGGACAGGGCCAGCATTGTTTACCTGGCTCAGCTGCTTCTAACCCAAACAGATGACAGCAAATAGACTTATAGAAGATCTCCAACAACGTTCTGCAGCTAATAATTTATTAATAGTCTAATGCAGTCTGCTCTGTCCCTTCTTCTTTAGCCAGAACTTTATAAAGACCACCAGAGATGTCAGGAATAAAATCTTGAAGAGCCAGGATTGAGTATAAAATAATGTCCTAAGTTTTAGACCTCTGACATAGCACTGGTGTGTTGCAGCTGCAAATCTACAAAGCCATAGCTGGCCACATAAACTGACAAGCTGGGTCAAGGAGAGTATTAATCAGAGAAGCAGCTAAAAGGTCCTAATACAAATTCACATTCAAAATTGTGCCTAGTACACATTTTCGACAATGCAGTTGTGCACCATGCATTACGTTGTGTTGGGCTATTCCAGAAAGTCTCAATCATATTCATAACTTGCGTATATCCAGAAAAACCTCCTAAATTGAATTTCGTACAGTTATCTTTTCACTATGTAATTGATGTTTATATAATGTATGCTATAAGTCAAAAACCTGAGCATTTTATATGTTGACATAATGATTTTATCTCATTGGAGGTATTTTTAACATGTATTGATCTTCAGGATGTTCCTGATGCGTAGAAGCCAACAGCATGAGAACTGCTTTGTGCTGTCGTTGTGTCATGAGCTGAAGGTCAAACACTTTATCGTGATCCCGGTGAGTTCCCTGTGCCCTTTCTGATGGGGTCTTTTAATCTCCAAAAATGTCACTGACTTAATTTAGCCACTTCTCTGCAGGTTTTGGAAGATGGAAAAAAGTACCTCACGTTAAACGATGGCAAGACTCGGTTCATCGACCTCCTGCAGCTGGTGGAGTTTTACCAAATCAACAAGGGCACCCTGCCTGTGTGCCTCACACGCCCATGCATCTGTGTGCCGCTGTGAACTCCCTCTGCTCTCTGGACCGCTTCATTTCACAACAATATTCATCAAGGAAACGGATCATCCCAGTGAGATGAAGCTGTCAGAGCCGTGGGCATGAGTATGAACCAGAGATGAAGCATTTTATCCGCTCCTCCCCACTTTGGGTTTTTTGTAATTATTTTTCCCACAACATGGGTCTGCACAGACACTGGCTGGTTTTTATTTTAATTAATGATCAGCCGTCCCTATAGAGACACCTTAATTAGCCATGTTGGACAGGCTTTCAGCGCTAAGAGGGGAGTGTTTGGAGAAGATGGAGTGTGAACTTTACTTTCATTCAGTTCCACACTGTTGCTGTGATAAAGAGCTGAGCAGCTTTACATGACTAGGAGCTTCAGACAACCCTGAGTGCATCTCCATCAGAGAACTCTGGACGACAGAGGGCGCTCTGAGTAAGAGTGGGTTTCCTTGGTTGTGCAAATCAAAAAGGAAGAAACTAATGTTGCAGTCATGTAGCATATAAGCTCCAGAGATGTTTTTTTTTTTTAAATTGCATGTTAGGGCTTTAACAGGATGAAAATTAATTCAATAAAAAAATTGAGAGCTGCACTGATTTATGCTGTTATGAGATCTACAATGTTTTCAATTTTCACACATAATAAATCCAGAAAAGCTAAATGTTAAAGTTGAGGATTTCTCAACGACAACTCCACAGAAAGACCATTAAATTACCTCAGGTAAAGACACTCATGAAAGACTTTTTTTAAATATATATATATAAATACATATCTGTTGCTCTTAAGAATATATATTAATTTTCTGCAAAGGTATTCTGAAAAAACGTCTTTATACAGTATTGGCATTTCTACAGAAATGTGCTAAAGTGTTTGTTATAAATAAATGTCTTTAGGATTAAGGTAATATTCATGATAAACTGTAAATTTCCAGAAGAACCATGTTTGTGCCAGTAAAATAAAAAAAATACTTTCATCTGATTGAATTAATTTTTCAGTATGTTTTAGTTTTGCTGTTACAGCTATCTAAGTCAGATTTTTATTCTTCCTTATTTTTGTTGTTTGCTGATGTAAAAGCCCACTTATTTATGTTATAAACCACTACCTTCCTAAAATAATGGCCCCAGGCATTTTTTCCCAAAAGCAATTTTTGGCCAAAAAAAAAATAAATCACTTTTGAGTCAGAATTCAGAAACTATGCAAGAAGCTTTTATTGGTATTTTCTATGCAGTTTGCTTCTGTGTCTTTATTGAACAAAACACATTGGTGGTGTGGGATGCATGTCAGAAAATTACGCCTTATGTAATTAAAATTTTAGGGGTCCCTTTACACTTGATTAAGACCACGCTGCAGTATCCACTGGCAATTTGAGCTATAAATCAATCGTTGTGGTATAAATGAGAATGTAATGAAAGCTTTTATTGCTCCAAACTGGCCTGCCTTAAAAAGGAAACCAGTCTGTGAAGCTGTTGCTGGAGCGCCATGAAAGGCTGCCCTCTGGGTTCTTGTGCTCAGATCAAACATCCTCTGTTGGATGCTGATTTTTTTCTTCTTCTCTGACCTGCTATATCTGTCCATGCGCGTGTGGTTAAATATCAGCGTGCTCCGAGCGATCCTTCCCTCTAGCCCTCTGTGAATTCGTCGCTATGGCAGCAAATTTGCCTCCATCGGCCTCGATGGGCAGGTAAATTAAAGGGTAAACGAGACAGAGGGGAGACAGGTCAGAAAGGCTTCAAAGGGAGCTCTGTCAGTGCGCTGCTACACAATTAGTGATGCATAATGACTGATTTAATTTGTGCAAAAGAGCGCTTTGAATATGACCTTCATCTGCTGAAATGGATATAAACTCAACAAAAGGAGATAAAAGCATAATTTTATAATCCTTGAGTGTCTGACAGAATTAATGTAAGAAATCATCATAGAAGACTTGAAAGAATGGGATTTGGAGTGTGTTTCTAAATGACATAACTTCAGGTCAAGGCTAAAACATTTAGTCTAACACATTATTAAAAATATACAGATGTGAAAATATGGGGAGGTTGATACAAAAATCAATTTTGACTTCAGCATTTCAGTTGTATACATTCAAAGTCTGTCATTCCGTCTGCTTTGCTCAGATGTCTTCACATATCCAAGTTGCAGAGGTCATAAGTCCAGGACATAAATTAACTGAAATGTCCTTCTTTCCACCTCTACCAATGTGATAAATAGTGGAGTTTACCCAAAAGTTTCCTTTCAGAGCCAGATGGTCAAGAAGCATCCTTATCAGACGTCTAGTCCACCTCGGCTCACTCATTTTGATGTTGATTTTTTACAAAATAATTCGATGACACAGTTGTTTTTCTCTAGTCTCTTGATGACATGGGACTGCTCTTAGTTATCATACGAGATAGATGATAACTCTGATGACATTGTTCATAGAAACTCAATGGTGTAACAATATATTTTTTTTGCACAATTTCCACCTCTGTGACTGTTTAAGAAGCTGAAACAGCATTTTGTTTTTTCTTAATCCTTTATTTGTGTTTAAAATACTTATTTGAAGGAGTTTGAGTTTAGCATTGAGCAGCTCTTAGCCGAAAACAGGAGATCGGCTCCAACCAGAGGTGAATTCTTGGATTGGGACCTTATCAGCAATTATACAAGTAGTCCAATCTGTCTATGGCAGTTCAAAGTAGAGCCTGTACCTTCACATTAAAAACAGCAGTTGAGTTATTCAGTGACTGGATGAGGATGCTTTCTTCTTTGGTGCCAACTATTGGAGCTTTAAACTCTTTTGATTCTAGTGGTCTGTATGTATGCATGTTTGTCAAAAGTGACTCCTAAAGTTGTTGTCTGAGTTACAGAAAATATTTATTGCACAAAATGTGGCGTTATCCTGTTGTTTTGTGGAGGACGAGCAGAGCAAGGAAAAAGATGGAGCATTAAAAATCGACCCAAAGGTCAATGGTAAGTTCGCCCGCTTTCTACATTGAATCTGTTTTAACATTAACTTCATTATTTCAAATCTAAGTGTAGATTTGTCTGTTACTCGATTTGGTCATTTTTGTTGGTTCAAGTTTTCCGCTTTTGGTTGTTGATAAGCAGCTAGTAAACCATTGTGCTCAGTGAACAGTTTTAATTAAAATGACAAATATTAAATGGTTTTTTTATTTTACTCTGGAAGAATAAACTGGAAACTTTTAACAAAAGACAGTTTGATGTAAATAGATGTGTAAATGATAGATTTTCTATTTTGTTTTAATTCTAATCATGGTTTAGTATAAGTGCTGAAACTGACAAAAAAATATTGCAATTTTTTTTCAACCTCAACTATATTTTTAGATGATCGACAAGTAAGATTTTACAACTTTCAATCTGGAAAGAATAAATAATTCTTTGAAATGAAACATTAAACTATTAAATGTACTGAAAAACTTTTGGATCCCTTAGATTATTATCAAACATTTTCTTAGTTTGACTATTTCTCTTGGGTATGCAGGGGAAAGACGTTGTGGTTCTTGACTCATAACTTTACATTCTTCTTAAGAGACAAGATACTGTAGGATATTAGAATTATGTGGAGGAACCAAGATTTTACCATTGTGTTTTAACTTTTGTTCCCTCAGCTGATTATTCATACAGGTGTTTCACAATAATTGGAAACTAGATAAAACCTGGTCCTGTAGCTCCCTAAGAACAACCAGGTGTAATGATTTGGAACAACGTCCCACAAACTGACTAATGCAAGATATTTTTTTGAAAAAAAAAAAAAATCCTCTTAACCTTTTAATCCGATTATGAAGAAAGGTGTGAAACTACCAGTTTTCATGCTATGCTTGAAATATCTGAGTAGTTGTACCTCAACACTTCAGTCTCCTGATTTTGAATACATTTTCTTCCTTTGAGGTCAGTTGTCTCTTTATTCCTCCTCCAGGGTCTGTGGTTTTCTTAGAGCGTGAAAAGACATTCAGTTAAGGTGAAGTGGAGCTTCAGAAGTGTCCCTTTTATAAAAAATATAGACACATTAACTTTAAACCAGCTGTGCAAAGGAAAGAGCGGCGCTTATTTTCTGGGAAACTGTAGAGAGCTCCTCTGACCTCAGCAATGGATTGAAAGTCATAAACTGCACATATGCGCAGGATCCATGCTGCTCTCTGTCAACAAGCTCTAAGTTGAACATGCTTCTTTAAGGCTCAGCTGCTGGGCCCATTTTTACCTGGTCAGCAAAAACTACACCTTTGTATAGAGATGTTCAAACATTTATTTAACAGTTCAGCAATTTAAGTTAAACGGGTGGTTTTACATTTCTGAATAGCAAAATGGTGCCATAACACATGCTAGAAGATTTTGTCATTGATGGAGATAAGAAGTGGAAATCTTGTTACGTTTCTTTTTGTAGATGTTTTGTGTTTGTTGGAATCACTCTTTTTTGTGTCTTTGCAGTTTTGGCCATTTCTTATGTGATGGAGCTGTCTGCTGCTGGAGGTGCCTTCAGACTATTTGTTGGTTTGTGCTCACAGCGGTAACGGAGCCATAATGGGATTACCTGTAAGTTACTTCTTTTTAGGCAGTTAAAAATACACAGATCGGTCAGTCACTTAATTACAGACAGTCCTGCCTTCAAATCATTATGTATATATGTTGGACCATCACCTGTTTGCGATTGAGTATTCATGGATTTTTTTGTGGAATGTAGCTCCAAATTGTTGGTGGGAAATGTGCCCATTCTTCTTTTTTTTTTCTAACTCGTATCTAAAATATTTGAAAGAAAATGCATCTTGGGAAACCGAATTATCTCAGTTCTACCTGACTCGCTGTTGGTTGTCATCTGCAAAGCAGCCAATATAGCAGTGTTATTTATTTTCTCTGGTGCAAATGACTGAATTACATCCCCAACATGTCATTATGATCTGCAGAGGACTGGTAATGAACAATGATTTGAATTTGGTGTGTGGGGAAGATCCAAAACATACAGGAAATCAGCCCTTATACAATGACTTTGTTGATGAGTTGAAATCCTGCTGTAAAAATTACTTGAAAATCAAAATTATTTATCGAATATTTGTGAGACTGCGAAGTGATCAGGTGAAACTACAATCCTATGTGCCTTAAACTCAGTTCTCCTTGTCTGAAGGAAGAAATGCTGAATGTGACCCAAAGAACACGTTAAGGTCATGGATTGCCCAAGCTAGTCTCCTGACATTGGCCCTACTAAAGGTCTGTGGAAGAATCAGAATTTTTCTGCTGCTTGAGATTTTCTGATAAGTTTTTGCTGCATTTACATACTTGCTGCAACAGACATTGCATTTTCATATCTGTTACGGTTTGTTTTAAGCATCCTGAATATTAAATATTGGTCTGTCTTTTAATTATAGATGAAATCACCGATTTTGAATGAGGATTTTTGACTTGCTAATCCAGTTATCCATGCAGAATATTCCAATTAAATTGCCTTCATACGAGCTGTTGCTACTGGAGCATATTATTGTTCCAAGGTTGAATTATCTGTTATTTTAACAGGAGGATTTGAGCTCTCATATTAGAAATAATTATTTAAAAGAGGATTATTCCAGTGCTCACTTGTCCTTTGCCCTGGCTGACTCAGTAAGTGCAGATCCTTGTCAGACAAACGTTCGACCAGGTGCACATATTCATTTCCATGATAGTTTTTGGCAGTTCTTTGTTGTCAAACATTTACGGCTGTTAATGTTGTTTGGAAAATGAATTGGAACATAAAAGCTTGCAGACTCAGATGAAGGCAAAGTCAGCTGTTTTTTGAATTTCAAATGGCAATGTTGCTGCTTTATTTTGTGTGTGGAAAAATCAGAGATAAAAAAACAGAGGTACGTTGTAAAATGACCACTGCAGCACTAGACATATTTACTCATATGCAGTAGGTTTGTTATTATACTTCCTAAAGCATCTCAGTTGTTGGGCATTTTCAGCAGATTTGGGTTGTGATGCTGATCCAGTGTATTTCATAGAAACCCAGGCGTCTACAACAAATAGGTGACCTCATTCATTTATTTAGAATATCTTTCATTCAGACCATTTTTTTCTTAACGAGCAAGCTAACTGGACTTAGATGTTATTTTGGTTGGCACCTCGTTGTTGCTGCACAGAAGCTTTCAGTTATCTTCATTAGCCCAGCTGCTGTCCACTGCCAATGTCCTCTCAGGTGACATGCAGCAGTTTACAAGGACAGAGTCCTTTTGAAGTTCTCTGCATCTGTCTCTTCATCTGCTGCAGACTGTTGCTGGTGTTGTGCATGTGAGCTATGCGAGGTTAGAGTAAGTGCACATCAGCATCATTCTGATTCATTATTCACCTTCTCTGGCCAGATGGAGCAAGAGAGCAGCTGCTCCTCCTGTCAGCAGTCAACTCTGTGTCCATGAATGTGTAATTATCTCATCATCTAGCCGTCTTTTCTGTTTCCGCTCTGTATTTATTCCTTCTGCGCATTTCTTCTGTTTATCTGCTTTGCCTCATTCACTGAGATTTTTTTTCCCTTTCTTTCTTCACACTTAACTGTAAATATTCAGAAGTTTTCTTATAGGATACAAACAAAATTTGTTGTTAGAAAGGTAAACAGGCAGACTTTCTAAACACATGTTATTTTTCCCTGTTTGAAACCTCAAATAATGTTTTTCTTACTTCTCCCTTTTTAGGGGGCAATTTATGTCTAGCTAAGTTGGGAGTTGAAGTGCTAATTGCCTCACCACCTATAGAAGGATGAAGACAATAGTGCCTCAGACTGAACTTTTAATGTGATTTTAGGGCAGAAAAAATAAGACTAGCTAAATGTTTTACTAATATATTCTTCTATTACCTTTAGTCTGTAATGTGGAGACAGTTGGCAGATTTAAGGCTGACTTTACAGAGGATATTTTTTCACAACAGAAATATCCACCCTCTCAAGTCCCAGTCAGTGCCATCTTTAATTTATTGCTTTATTTTATTTACCAGTAAGTCAGTTCAGGTCACCAAGCATCGTTCTGTCCACTTCACTTGCCTGTCAAAGTGCAGCATTGTGCTCCTTTCTTGCTTGTTTTTTTTTTTTTTTCTGTTTTGTTTCCCAAACATTTTCTTTTTTTTGTCCTTGCTTTGTTTGGACCTTGGCATCTGTTTTTGTAGTGTTTAGAAAGCACAACAACTGGAAGTAATTGAATATTCATTAAAAATGTTCCTTTCATCGTGATTTTTATGTAGTCTGGACAATTATGGAATTTGATTTACGTCCACCCATCCTTCCAGCAGATATAAATCTTTTTTCTATTTGTCCATTTTACCTCTTTAAGTTCTCTGGATTTTATTTTGTAGGAACCTTGTACTTTTTCATTTATTTATTTTTAACAAGAATCTTGCAGATGGGTCAGGATTCTTTTCTAAAATAAATTGTGACCGAATGATTCCTTACATCTCCCCCTGTAGATCTCATTACCAGGTGTCATGGTGTGGACGACATACAGCTCCTCTGACCCTGACCAGTCACAGTGACAAGCCCTCTGTGTGTCATTAATTCATGGCCTTCAACTCTGGATTAAATTACAGTCGGCGCTAGGGCAGAAATTACTTTCAACAGTTTCTTTTTGAAGCAGGCAAACGCGCACCCTGTTGGAGATTAGCTTAGTCTGCAGTGTTTCATCACACGTGCACAGTCAGCACCATTAAAGGTACCGTGGAATTAGTAATTTATTACCATCATTAGATTCTTATTGGTATGTGAGAAACATCTGCATCTTTTTTTTCTGTATGCGGAGTCCCTTTTATAATTAAATAAATCGCATAAAAGGCAACAAGTCCAAATAATGATGCCCTGAATACATGCTGCAGTGTGTTTTCCTAACAAAACCTTGGAGAACAAGAGTTAAATCCAATCTGTGTAATGACAAGATCAAAGGCAGCAGAGAGGAGACGCAGGCCCTTTAAGAGAAAGGGAACGGGGAGGGCTGTGCATTCATAAAAGATGAGTTTATTCAGTGGCCATGGTAAGACATGGTTAAAAGCGCCTCTGCACTCCAGCGTGCTCTCATCCCCATCACAGACGGAGCATCCCCGTCCTGCCGAGCGCTTCACACATGCTGACAAAGCTGCGCCAGAAGCTGGGATATGGATGCTCTCAGAGGAAAGGGATAAGCCTGGACCAAGAGAAGAAACAGAGTAAGAAGGAACAACAGTAGAGGAGTGCATGGACAGGATATTAGGCGTTGTAAGGAAAAAAGAAGATAAACTGGCGGTGCGGTAAAGGACAGTAAACTGTTTTATCAAGGCGGAGAATGGGCAATTCCTCCTTCCCAGGCATGTCCCCTCTCTCTCCGTCCATTCTGTAGTTGCAGGTATTTCTAACTTGAGTGCCTTTCTTTGACATGCTGGGAAACTACCTCTGTTAACCACTGTTCCTCCTATTTAGCATGCCATTGTCTATGCTTGCCAGACACCTTTGCATGTGTTCTGAGGGTTTATTCAATGTGACTTTGCTGAGTGAAAGTAAATCTTTGTAGTAGAATCATCTGCAGCAGGGCACTCTGCAGTGCATGAATTTAAAAATTAGGGCAGAATCTTATAGCAAGTTGTTTTTCTTCCCTGTTGCTTTGGATGAGGATGAAGCTGAGTTACTCCACTCTAATCAGTTTTAAAGTACTGCAGTCTACCTGAAATGCTGGCAAAGTGTCTATAAAATGCGTTTCAGAGCGGATATCATCAGGACTGAGTATCTGAGGACGGGGGTGTGAGTGGTGGTGTGGGTTGTGTCTGGAGAGCCTGTTTACTGCCAGTGTGGATGGGAGACTGTTGATGTTCTGGCTCTCTGAGTCGACATCTGGGCTAGTGTGAAAGGGAGCTATTGATGGATTTTCTAAAGGCTGCTGTTGGTTAGACAGGAAGAGATGGAAAATGCTGCAGCTAGAGATGGCTGAGTGTTACTGCTGTGGTTTAGAAAGACAGAGGCACACTTCTGTAGGCAGTCAGAAAAAATGCAAACATGGAAAGAAAATATTTTCCTCAAAATGGTTTTATTAGTAAATTTAGTGTAGTCCTGTATTTTCCATGCAAAATTCAAATGCATGCATGCATGAACTGCTGATAGGTCTTTACTCAGATTTTACTGCACAGTTACAGCAATAAATTAATGTTTCATTTTAAGGTTTTCAGATTTTGTTTATGCATGGCTCTCTTAAGGCTCCACCACAGAATGGAAGAAGTGTATCACCTTGGCCCTTTTCTTTTTGAACTGTTCTGATGTGAATATGCTGGTGTGTTTGGGATGATTTTCCCCTTCGATGACCCAGTTTCAAGCTTCAGCTGCTTGTTTAATAGCCACACGTCTCACTTTAGATTACTTTTAATGGATGAAATGTGTGCAAATATTCATCAATATTTAGGACTGAAAGTGACTAGAATTCAAAATGACTTGCAGCCTTTTTCCAGTGATGTATTGCATCACTGTGACTGCATGTTAGTGTTCATGTAAATACTGATTTTTATTTTTGCTGAATACCCCAAATAATTCTTTAATCATATTCAAATATATAGATATTCATTAACAAGCTCATGGAACCAACAGTGGAAAAAACGTTCAAAGTGAAATGCAACAAAAGGCTTAATCGGTTTTTGGAGTTTTCAAACATCAGTTAAAAATGATTGTCACTATAAATCATTATTCTTGTGTAGCTTGTACTGTAAATTTATTTTTTGCAATATTAATATAAACCTTTTCCAGTGGTGCCAATAAATGTGGCGCTCACTTGTACATCGGGTATAATTGAAAACCATCTTCAGATGGAAGGAGAAGAATCCTTCCCTGTAGGGTGAGGTATTATCAGCCATGTGGTTTAATCTTCCAGAAAAAGATCCTTATCTTTGTGATTTAAATTTAATTATAATGCATGAGCAGTCGAGCTGGTGCTGCCGCTGATTTTAGGGCTCACTGAGGCTAAAATGGAGGCCAAACACTATCTTTAATCATCGCTGATTTACATGATACCCTCCACCCCTTCCCTGCTCGCTGCACAAATCTGTCAGAAGATGAAGAGTCTTATCTCTCAGAGGTATTGGTGGATATGGTGTTTAAAAATACATTTGTTGTAAAATTCAGCATTGTCGATATCAGAGCTGTCACATTTTGCATTCTCTCGCTCAGAAATTGCTGAAAGGATTAAATATGAGACTTGTGGTTTAAACAGCCACTTCTCTTGAGTGCATGAGTCATGTCAGCTCCTTGACACGGCGGCACCCTCCTTACCTTCCCTGGAGGGCGTGTGAGGGGCGGACGAGCAGGGGCTGGTGGTTAACAAAGCTTTCACAAATCTCCAGTGACTGAGGAGCAGAAGCAAAGGAAGAGAGACTTGTTAGAGGATCTGTCAAGAGAGCCGAGGAGCAGTGGTTTTCCCATGTCAGCCTGATCAAACATCTGGAAGGATATAGACAGAAAGATGAATGGCAGACCGAGGAAGCTGCAGAGTAAATGATGCCGAGTTTATGGGACTGATTGATGCAGTCGCCACTGGCTGGGGAGAACTGATTCTGGAATATCTTCTTTTTTTTATTATTTATTTAATGTCTGAGTTCTGTTCTGTTGCATCTTTTCTTTTTAACTTAGGCATGCTTATTCTAAACCTTTGGTGTCAAGCAGAGATGTTTTATTTTGGGATTCAGAAGATAGCATTAGTCTATTAAATTGTGAAAAGAAAAAACTTAGAGAAAAGCGGCTTCCCTACAAAAAATGCAGCTTCTTCCAGTCTCATAAATCTTTCTTACTTTTTTAATGCTTTTCATGTTGTATGAGAAAATATGTGCAGTTATGAGAAGGAAAAACCTCTTTCTGTAATGATTCAGCTTAAGTTGTAGCTGATCCTGTTTTATTTTTTTAATGGACGCTATTGAATGTTGTTGACCAGTGTTCTGCTAATGTGTGCCTTTCGGCAGGATTCTAACACTCATTGAAAACTCCTGCATTAACAATGGTTATTGTTGAATACCGAGATAATATTTGTGGTAACTGACCAATGTTTTTCTAATACTACTGGGTGTATAAAAATTAGCATTTCTTTCTTCTTTTTTTTCTTTTAAATCAGATATCGCAACAACTTAGTACTTCCAAATTGCTTTGTATGAGGACTGCATTTTGTTTTGTGTCGGTGTATGCTGCACAGATCAGTAGAGTTTAGTAGCGGCACTGGTTGACTGTCTGCTTGTTTGTAACAATGTATTTCAAAGTGTTCTAAAGTGTAGCAGTACTTCAAACCAGGTGAATAAAATATCTTTAGATGCTCTGTAAGGGTTAAGCATGAAGTGCTGCTGCTCATGTGTGAGCAGCTGAACAGACTGTAGGACTTCTTTAAAAAAAGACTCCTGAATGCACTACAGGGTTATCCAGGTTATGTTTATTTTCCCTTGTTTACCGTTAAGATGCAGGTTTGACATGGCATTTTACCTGCTTATGTTAATGTACAAAAGCTCCAGTCCATTTGACTTAATCACGTTTAATTGTGTAGCTAATGTTAATAACCAGACAGAGCCATACACAATGCATATATTTCTTTATTGCTGGTCTCTTCTGCTCGGTGCTGGATGTTCATGCTACTGAGGAATTGTGCAGAATAGCACTACAACTGTGCTGAGTGAAATAAGCATATCTGACTTGCAAAAGAAAATTATCCATACAGCATTTCACCTCTTTAAATAATTTAAAATGTCATTAGGACTCAGGGCATGAAATTCTGTCATCTGTACAAAACTGAAGTATAATGTGTTTATAGAAGCTCTGATCCAAAATTATCCAGTGGTGTTGGAAATTTGAAATTTGAAAGGACCACAGACCAATAGCTGTCTAGAAATGGATGGGAATTCTGATCTAATTGTTTGAAGAAAAAAAAAAAAGTCACAACCCAAGACTAGTAGATATGGGATGGACGAGGGAGATAATGAAAACATTTTGGTCCAACATGAAAATCATGGAAGAAAAGAAAAGATTACTGTGTCCACTATATTATTTCACTTAAGCTTTTTAAAGTTAAAATCTTGGTCCCAATCATGCTATAATGAGGTTTTGCTGCAGCCTGGAAATCCTGTTGACTTTGTGTTGAGAAAAATCTGTTTCTTTTCTTTGTCTGAGTCACACTTAAAAGGTTTCTTTGAAGCAGATCTGAAGTTCCCTGTTGTGAATATTGTTTTGAAGATTCCCAACACATTGTCTCCCCAAGCCAATCAACATTTCAGGCTGCAGCTTTCAGTTTTCCACATTTCAGTTGGATGTGGGTAATTCTGGGAGCAGGAGGTTTCTTTTTGTACAGGCGCTCGGCAATTCGCCATCATTTTCATCATTCTTTTGTAGTCCTGTGAAAGAAGTTTCTGGGACATTTAAAAACATGTTTTTCTCCACCACAGAAGAAAAAACCTTTCATAGACTTTGTTGCAGCCATCACTCTGCGAAGGGAGGTGTTGGGAATTGTCTCGGGAATGTGCATTTTGAAGTGTGCGAGGTTACTTCAAGGTTTTTCTGCTGTTGCCACATATTGAGGTACTTTCACTGTTCTGAGATGTTTAAATATAAATTGTATTTAAAGAGTGGAGGATGACTGTTTGTCTTTTGGTTTCTATTATTTTTTAAAACATTTTGAGATATTTTTTACCCCCATAGACGGCAACCTTCAGACAGCATTAATGTCGCCAAGCCTCAGGAAGCAGAAAAGAATCTGCCCTGACATACTTCTGCAGGTAAAGACTTTGCGTAAATAAATACCTTCAGTGTGTATTTTACATTTGTGGAAACCACAAACTCTCTTCCTGAAAGCCAAATCCGTTTTTCTAAATCACCAGGACTGTAATTCAAGGATTAGAGCTGCTGTTTTAAACCAGTTACCCTCAAATAGACTGGAAGTGTGACAGAGTCTTTCTACTGCTACAGTGCCTTGCAAAAGTGATTATACTTGTTGACCTTTTCTGTTTACATTGATATTCAAACACATATTTATAGGATGAAACACTATTATGAAGCAGTTCTGGATTTTGTTATTGGTGGCTCGCTCTTGTATGTGAAAGAAGTATCTTGTAGCTTCAGGTCTACCCTAAGAAATCGGATCATGTGATGTCAAAAAAATAGCTTTTGTTCCTCTGGAAACTTTAATGGTAACAGAGACTCAGGTGATCAGAGCAGGTATGGTGATATTGAAATATCGACTCAAACGAATCCTCCTGTGCCATTCTTTACACCCAGATTGTCTTTTTAATTGCAAATTTTCTCTTTATGCTTTGTCATCTGGTCTGCTGGCCTGAAACACATTGTGGTTTTAGTTAATCATGTATAACTTGCAGCCTTTATAAACTACGTTTGCTTGTGCCCAAGATTAGGAAGACTTGTGATATGCAAAAATGGTGATGAATGTTCAGATGACAGTGTAACTTAACTTAATCATAAGTTCATTGTGGTCTTATTGCTTTTGGGTTTGTTGAAAACATGGGCTCCAATTAGTAGTCTATTCAGCTAAATCATTCTATTTATCTTCATTCCAACAACATAGTTTGAAAAAAGTTGTATGTGGAAATATCTTCTGTTTCGGCAAACATTTAATGAACTTTTAGTTTACATTTTAGTTTTGTAATCCCATCCAAAAAACAGTTTCTGCTAAAATAAACATCACAAAGTCTATAACCAACACAGAGGGCCTGAATGCAAATAAGTACAACAAATCATAGTCTGGCTTTCAGTGCAGACATCATTATAGAGGAAAACCACTTTTTTAAGGAAAATATAAACTCATTAAATTAATAAAATAATCATCGTATAAAAGATAGTCTTTTCAAACTGTGGACACAAAACCAGAGCTTTATTTTTTAAAACCTGGCAGCAAATTGTGGCTGACATAAAGTTATAGATGATGCACCAATCAGGAGTTCAGTTTTAATCAGAAACTTTGATATCTATCAGCTAAAAACGCCTTGATCATGACCTCAATCCAATGTCGAGGATTGGATCCGGAAATCCCTCATCTCTACATTTATTTACATCTTGAGTTCCATGAATCTTTTTGACAAGATTTTCCACTGATCTTTTGAAAATCAGGCTTCTGTGATTAAAATCTTCAGGACCAACCCAAAAATTCTCAGAGGTCAGGACAGATGTGTGATTCTTCCTGAAGCAATCTTTGACAGTTTGAGCCAAATGAATCCTGGAGTCGACATTTAATGTTTGATCATTGCTCAAAAGCCTCGCATAAATTAAAGAAGAAGCCACTTGCTACCTTGGTTCAGCTTAAATAGGTTGCTGCCATCTAAGACATGTTAATCACAGCTGGACATTTTTGTTTATTTAAACTAAGTAACTGAACCAATCAAGTAAGACAGAACTTTACAGATCCACTGCTGTTGGTCATCTCAAGTACTCAACAACAGCACAGTGCTGGAAAAACAGGTGATGCAATGCAGCAGGAAACATTCTCACATGTTGCTCGCTTCATATAGTATGGTTTTGTTTATTTCATCTTTGAAGATGACAGAATGGGTTGAAAATTATTGCCTATAATTTACTGTCAAATTTCTGAAGAGATTTTCATCATTTCAGGACTGTAAATTACTGTAATTATACATCTTAACTATACTCTACGAAATAAAATCTGTATTTGAGTTTAAATTCAACGCTTCTTTGAAAGCATTTGGGGAAGAGCATTAAGGACAGACAGAGTCATTTGAGTGGGTAAAATTGACATTTATTATAAGTAGTGGAATTATGTGCATAAGTTGTACATTTAAGAGTAGAGATGCTTTCTGTCCAGAAAGGTGCATTCACAAAGCTGGTGGCTCCACTGAAGGATGACTGCAGCTGGACTGGTATCGGTTCCGCACGACTCCTTCTATAAATTCTGCTCAGAGCTCCATGATAATCAGTCTGGATTAATCTAAACACTAATAAACCATCATCAACATTTCCCAGCAGATCAATATGATCAATAGCTCCCTCTGAATCCTTCCATTGGCGATGTTCTCCATCAGAGCCAAAGCGCTCCACAGTTAGCGGCTCACCTTTATGCAGCTACTTAAATACGTGTGATTGTCTACACACCTCCATCACCTTAAAAATAATCAAACCTGTTTGGAGTTAATCTGCTGATCGCACCATGTTTTATTTTTTATTTTTTTTGTGAGAATGAAATTACCCCATAGATGCATTTCGCACACAACACTGCGTTTCAGAAAAAGTTTGCGTGGCTGCCACACATTTTCACGCCACCGAAAAAGTGTGCGTATATTTACGCAAACTTTGACGCAAAGTAAATTTTTATACATGCCGACCTGTGCGTAACATACGGCGCCGCACATTTTTTGTGCGCACACACGCTTTATGCACGAGGTCCCTGGTGACTAGATAGAAGCAACAAATGACAAGTCTCAGATGAAGGCTCTGTTCTTTGGAGTAGCAGAGTGTCTGAAAAGAGGAGGTGATGGGGAAATTATGGAAATAAGTAATGAATGTATTACAGGGAGGGGCTAGGTTTCATTTAGGCCTATTGCAACGCTGCTGTTGGAGAAAATACAACAATTTGGGCAAATGTCAATGGGTCAGTTTATATTGACTTTGACAGCGAGTATCTTTGAATAAGTCACTTTTTTTTCTAGTATGAATTATTGAAAGATATTTTTTGACAACCCTATTTAAGACTCTGGGGAAACTGACAAGGTGTGGACATTTATTCAGGACAAGTAAACTTCTGAATTTGATATTAATGCATTTCCAACAAATTGTCTCATGGTATTTAGCAAATACAAGACAACTTTGATAAATATGAGTCAGTTAAAACAACTTCAGATTTAGAAAAAAAACCTTTTTATTTTATTTGGTGTATGTAATCTTCTGGTTTCAAGTGTAAGTACTAACAAGTTTCACTAACGTCTCTCTTCAACTTAGATATTGTTTATGGATTAAGATGTAATTAGCTGTAGTTCTTCAAAAAGCTCTTTTTCAAAAGGTTTAAAAGTAAAACGATGATGAAAAAAGTTGATTAATCATGCTTTCTGCTTCTTTATTCATATTTTTATGTTCTGTCTTGTTTCCCAAAGCCTATAGTTAAGTTCGCTAACGTGAAAGTAGTTAAAAAAGCTTTCTTTTCTAGCTACATGTAATAAATCAATAAAGATAATCAATGATTAATAAGATCCCTCAAAGGACCACAATGCCATGTTTCACAGTTTCAGATTGAGTTCAGTTATTCATTTCCTTTGTCATAATGTCATAAAGTGAAATGCATTACGGTTTTTAAAAGTAAACCTACAGTTTGGCTGTAACAAATTGTACTTTAAGAAACATTAAGTATGTTAAAATAAGGAAAATGTAGAATGCGATGTTGCAGATTACTGGTGCTGTTTTAAATGTCTGCTGACAACTTTCATTTTTTCGGTTTTCAAACCTTTTTCATGCTGTTAAATGTTACTCCTTCAGGTAAATAACAAAGTTTCTCAGTTACCTTAAAATCCTTTTCATTGTCAGGTTTTTTTTTTCAGTTTTTAATGTCAAGTGTGAGTGTTTTTAAACATAGTTTATTTTCGGTGAACGATGAAAGGTTGTAAACACAAATTCTTGCTGTAAATGTTTTATTTATGAGATGACTTATTTTATGCCAGAGTGAAGTAAGATGAGTGTTACAGCCTCGGCTGCATGTCATGAATAATGATCTTTACTTTGACTTTTTCAGCACTTGGTTTGACCAGTGTTTTTTAATTATTATTTTTTTATGTAAATCTTTAATTTTTTTTGCCCTTCACTCCCCATCAATAGAAATAATAAGTTTACTGACAGGAACACAATAGACAATTTCTTATTTTTGGGTTGTGTTAAATTAACTTTGTCTTAACGCGATTAAGAACAAATTCACTTTACAAAACATTTGTGACTTCAAAACTAACTACATTTATCTATTGGGAAAAAAGTTAGGCTTGTTCCTAGCTTGACAAGTATTCTTAAAAGATAAAAAATAACTGCTCTGTTAGTTTATACTGGTTGAGTGTAAACGTTAGAAGTCAGCAGTTTTTCCCCCTGATCGATTTGTCTTTGGGGTTACAGCAGTTTAAGAAGTAGAAGAAAGTAGTTGTGTATTTTATTTATTGTTCTGTTGTTGTTGACTCTGTTCGGTTCAGAAGTTTAATTCACTGTCTGGTATTTTTTTTTATGGAATTAGATACCATTTCTTTTGGTCATTCTAGCAAAGTTGCATTAAAAAGGTGAGGATCTGTTGTGGTAAATAACATTATCCTAAACAGTATTGCTTGCGGTTCATATTTAATTGTTGAAATTATGTTGAAATGGTGAAGTGAAGTGGCCATTTTCTACAGTTGCAGCTGCACAGGAAATTTCATGCTGGTTTTATCTCAGCTACACACCTCAAGGTTTGATTTTTTTTTACTAATAAATTGATCTTTATCTTCTTACTCTGATCTTTTTTTTTTGTCCATCTGTATAGCACAAACAGGAAGTTGCTCAGCTGACTTCCTGTAACATATTAAGTGATTAGTTTTACTGATCAGCATATTCCTTAAGTAAACTGGATGTTGACTTTCCTTGCAGTTGCTTACAAATATAGAAAATGCTGAATGAGATTGTGCTCTTTTTTGTGCTCAGAGCAGTTTGTGATATTTTTAGCTGTGCTACCAGCTTTAGCATAGAGAGGCAGATTGTCCTACCACAGTCCGAATGCAGTATGAATTCAGTTTGTTTAATTTACAATGTCAACATGTCTTATATCTAATTCACTATACATGAAAAACAGGCTCATTTCATATCTGATTATCTGCAATGTAACTAAAAAAATACTCAACCAAAATAATCCAGTTGCATAGTCTAATATTCTTTATTCCCTAAAGTCTGATTCCTTCTTAAAAGTACATTGAGTACAGTCTATAAGGAAATCCCTCAGCTCTACGTTTATAAGTAGAACTATAAGTAGACATAACTAATATACACCCCTATCAAGAAGCCAGGTTTTTATGTTAAAAACATAAGACGTAAGAACTTTTTACCGCTTTAATGTGTCCTGCAACCTGTCAAGTCAACATTTTCAGTTGGATTTAGGGCTAAGTTTTTAGGGTTTGTTTTTTTTTTTACATTTGGTGGTAAGCAATCTTGCAATTAATACCCCTGTTCTCTGTTTTATGGATAGGAATATTAAGACTTGTGTTAATCTACCTACAAGACATCAATAGGAACTGGTTGTAGATCAATTTTTATTTTATTTTTTTAACATTTTCTTATTTCTCTTTTTAATATTTTAAGCACTGCTGAACTAAGTGCTATCGGACAGGAGGGAGGTGCAGGAGGGGCGCAGTGGCATGGATAATCCTAGGAAATGTTATTCAGCCTTAAACACACTGGAGATTCATGATGTGAACATTCTTCTGTTTTGATTATGGAACGGCAAGATACAAGCTGAGACCCTGAATGTAATTTATTACAGTAATAAATTATGTTGCCATCTCTTATTGATTTTTATTTTTACATCTCTAGTTTGTCAGTCTGGTTGCAGCTTGTTTTAGCCTTTTACACAAAAGTCCTGTATAGGAGAAGTGCAGGCTAGCGTGTTAGTGTGTGTATGGTCCATTACCTCACTGCTGTACATACTGGATCTTAGTGGCAACAGAACTCTACCGATCCACCTGACAAGCATTTTTAGAGTCCCTCACCAAGGCTTTAAAATGACTGTGGAGTGCAGTAAAATAGCTTATAGCTGGAGGCTCTTAGAGATACCAAGGGTTCCTTACATCAGAATAAGGTTATAGCATCAAAGGAAAGGATCGAAGGAAAACTTAACCTACTTTCTGATTAATTGGGCTAATCATCTGATCATTTCTTTTTCAGGAGGTCAGTTGATCCTTAAATACAGCAATAAAATAAACTGCAGCATCATTGTTAAAGTAATGGATTTGAAACACTGAATTCCACACCCTTGATCCTAGCAGACATGCACTATAAAGGACAGGAGCACATAAAATGACAGATGCAGTAAATAGAACTCAGCTGCTTTTGGTGTGCACTGATGCATGTGAACTATGATGCACCATATTTTGGACAAATCCAACTTAATTCCACATGTGGGAGAATTTTGGAAACTTCCGGTGAGCAACAAAGGATGCATTTCTAATTTCAGTTAATATGCTTCATCTAGCATATTAACCAGTCTCTGTTTTTGTATGTTCATTTCTATTAATAAATTCCCATCATAGGGAGACACTTAACTCAAATATATTATTACCTGTAGGGGTTAATTTCTATAGTGCCCTCATGTTATCAGGCAGCTGATAAATTGGTTGTGTAACACCGTTTGATGCTTAGAAATTAATCCTACTGGATCAGAATGTTTTCATGATGCTGAAAGACAGGGAAGAAGAAATGTCTGCAAACACAGAGCGTTAGGAAAACACGCCTATAATCTGCTGCCATGAAATCTGCAAACAGTCTCACAGTTGGATTTGTCAGACTACAAACCACACACATACTGTGCCTTCATATGGTGTTGGATGTCATTTCTTTGTGAAGCTCCCACTTTTCTCTGCAGCCTTTAAACAAGGATTTCATAAGGGTGACATGTCTTGCCTATCCTCCATATTTCTGCCACTCGGGCCCCCACCCTATCCGCCCTCAGCCTATCAGAGGCTTTCTGCAACAATATGGGCTTTTTTCTTCCTCTTCCTTCCATCTCTGTCTACACAATCTGATTTTAGCTGCGTTGAAAGTAGCATTGTCTTCCTATCACAACATCACTTATTCTTATTTCCTTCTACCCTTCCCACCCCTGTTTTTTTTCTGCTCTGTCCACTAAGCAGAAAATGGGTCCTGGCGCCGTTTCATGCTGTTTATTTAAATATATATACATATACATATATATATATATATATGTATATGTATATATATTTTTTTCTGCTATCTATCTTTATAATTGACCAGTGAGGGGAAATGTGACTGTGATCAGTGTGATGCTAATACATTCTGCCAATTTGACACACTCATAATCCAGCAAGCTTGAGTTTCCAGCCTACAGCCATCACAGGGAGGAGAGTGTGTGTTGTCGTTGGTGCATCGTAGCATCATGGATACACAGAGGAGTGGGAGGGTGGGGGAAACACTCAAGCTAAAATGGGACTCTGGAGTGTTTGAGTGGGAGCAGAGAAAGAGGAAATTGGTCTTAACATGCACAGACACATGATATAAAGTGAGAGACGTATGGATGGAGAGAGAACGTAATCACCCTGAGTTGTTCTGTGCGCTGCTGTTTGCTCTGGTTGTGAGTCAAATATGCCTGGAGGATGAGTAGCAAGGAGGATCGACTGATTTCTGGCATGAAGGTGTATTTGCTGATGACAAAAATGACCAGAATACAGAAAGTATGACAAAGGATCTGTATTTTATTTTATTTTTAATGTAAACATTCAAACAAGTATTTGCACCCTGACAGATTACTTCTTGTTGTTTTTTTGTTACACCTATAGGTCTTACATCAACCTAAACTTTTGAAAAATTGCAGCATTACATACAAAATGCAGTTAAATGATTATTCCTATTTATTAATGAAAATGAGCTTTAAAACCAATGGGAGTTTTAGGAAAAAAATGCTAGTAGTAACATCTGGCTGTTCATCAGCTGGCTCATACTCATAAATGGTGTGCAGATCGTATGATGCAATAAATGTTGCCCTTGCAGTTTTGTGAAATACATCTTTTTTGATACGGTTAAAATAAACTTTTTTTTGACAAATGTGAGGGGTGTTTTAAAATTGTTTTTTCTGTCAAGTGAATTTATTTTTGCACTTTCAATTTGTGCAATTTTAAGCTTAATGGAAATGCAGCTGAAAACGAGTTGAATGGCTGAATTGTCATGTTAAAGGATGGGCAGTAAAAGTTGACATAACGGATAAAGAAGTTAAGGTTCTTATCAGGTTGCATTTTTTTAAGGCTATTGTGATACCAATGGGTGATGATCTCAAATAAAACTTGCTAGAATATGTACGTACATATTTCACTTTTGTTCTTGGAACTCACTTCAGGGAGAGAGATCTGCGTTTTGCTCTGGGACTTGTTGCCATGCAACCTGATCTTTGATGAGTAGAAATTGATAAGTGGATGGACAGGAATACATATCAAGCGACTTTGTGGCAAGTCATAAATGGTGTGTAGGATTTATTTCTCATCCATAAAACAAAACAAAAAAGACCCCAAACAGTTTATTTCCAGTTCTGCCTAAAGAATTGCTGCTTTTCTTCCACACACTCCACTACGCTGGGATTACCTTTTGCTTTCTAATTTGCTTCCTAAATAAGATAAACTGTGGAGTCTATGTGACAATGTATAAAATGTCAGAAATAAGATTATTACATAAGGTTGGCAACTATAAGCAGTTCTTCTGTCTCTTAGCACATGCAGCACACAGCCTCCTCAGATTCGCTGCCAGACGTTTCCAGATGGGATGAAGGATTGTCTGAGTCACTCTGAACATTTGCATAGCGCTTTGGAAAGCGTTGCCAGAAACGAGAGCACAAAACTTCAAATGTCGATGAAGTCGCTGCGCAAACAGGCATGACTAAAACATTGTGTCAGCACTGAAAATACAGAAAAGGTATTATCACATCCTTAGTTAACATAAGGGAACTGGCAAAATGGTACAGGTGGTGTGATTACTCAGAGGAGTCACTGCGACACAAGCGCACACAATGGTTTCATTAGCACCACAGTGGACAAGGAAGGAAAACTGTGGTAGCTCTCGTTAAAGGGAGAACCGCTCTCTGCAGCTCTGGTTTCTATCTTCTGCAAGGTGGAGGTTTGGGGAGGCTAATTCTGCTTGGGGCACATGTGCAGAGTGGAGATACAGCACGAGAGGGAAGTGGAGGGAGAGATAGAGCTGGTTCATTTTCAGCTCGTCCCCGTAGACTGTGGTACGGATTATACTCGCAGAGAGAGAGGGAGGGAGATGCATAGGCACTGTCTTAGCACACACTGAATACCCTGCCTCCAATCCTCTACACTGCACCGTGCACTCACTCCGCTCTCTTTCCTCCATCACACACTACTGTGCAGACACAAGCACACCACTGCCATGTAGAATCTCGGCCAGAAGGGGACACCAACCTGCCCAGGACCAGGAGCCAGGTATGCCTCATTCATCTATTCATCGGTTCATACTTGCTTCTGTTCATCTCTGCTTAAAAAAAAAAACACAAGGCACTTGGTGATTTCCTTTTTCTCTTTTTTTTCTTTTTGGGTCGTCGCTTTAGTGATCCAGCACTTCGCCCTCTGCAGAATATTCTTGCTGTCTGCATGCACCAAGATTATCCTGCTTCTTTGCACAGCCCCCAGAGAAACCCCTGAAAAAAGATAGGAGGGGAAGAGAAGAGCCAGAAAGTAGGAATTAAAGGAGGGGTTGGGGGTGAGAGGACAGGGAATGGAGCGTAAAAGCCATGCAGCAGCAGTCGTCATGTTGGGAAAAGAAAGTATGCAGCTGGCGGTCAGCTAAGTTAGGCCGACCTTCAAGTGGAGAGGTGCGCTCCCGCTCTGATTTAACAGTATGTAGGGCACTGCTACCAGAGACCTTTCTGATCAAAACCCTGCTTTTAAAAGGTACATTTATCTCCCCCAAACTCTTTACATATTCCCTCTTGAGAGCGTTATTAATAATCATACATTCTCAATGTTCCCAGGGGACCTGCTGCAGTTACTTGAAATGCAAATGGGCGAGCGAACTGATTATTCACTCTTGTGAAATTAATTTGTATTTATTACAGAATCAGCTCGCAGGGGGGAAATCAGTGCGGCTCTGCTCTCTGCTGGTGACACGAGCTTTTAGTGGAATCTCACTGCTGATCTGAGAGTTTTTTTTTCTTTTGAATTTGTCAAGTTTGTGCACAAAATCCAATGAGAGCAACGTTTGAGACTCCCAGTTAGATTTGAGCTTTCAGAAGTGGATATCCCACTATGTATTTTTTTTATTATTATTCTGGTGACTCAGAATAAGCAGCTTCACATTTCACTTTGATGCTGGTTTGATATTTGCACTCCAAAGACTGCAAAGGCCTTTCTCTTTCTGGAACACGTTGGAATAAAGTTGTCGCTGCCTGGAGAGAAAAAGCAAAGCGAGTGAGGTTTTAATCTGAGTCATTGCTGATGCTTTGCTTCTGATTTCTTTGATCTCTCGCTTACAAAAAGTCGGGGCCCTCTGATAGAGTGGCAAAATCCGGAGCTAATCCCACTGTTCTGTTGAAGCCTTGAACGCCTTTCTGTGCTGTGGTTTATTTAGTCTTAAAATGACTGCAAGTCTGCTGCTGCGTACAGTTTTGAAAATATATCTAATTTATAGAATTTTTTTGTTTTAAAATTTCCTCATCCTTTCCCCATTCAGCACTGTTACAAATTCACATATCCACAGACCCGTTTATGGTATACAGACATACATTTTAAAATTACTTTTTTTATACTGCTAAAATTTAAGAGCCTAGCCTATAATGTGTTAAGTTATACTGGAGTGTCTAATAACAGCCATATTGCTTTAAATATCATAATTAAGAGTTTTGGCAGCTATTGGAAATAAAATCTTTTGTCACGTGTGGAATAATTTAGTTGTAACAGTATTATGTCAAATAAAGAAGTGCATATAAAATAAGGATAGAATTCTGTAGAGTTTGGCAAATTTACAACATAAGAGAAATAATACCACGCAGTTATCAAAAATGATTAAAAGAAATATGCAGTTAGGTTATTTGAAGAGAAAAATGAAGCATATATTATGGATGAAAAAGTGTTTGTGTTTTTAACTTGGCACACATCAAACCAATTTAAATATCAGTTGTTCATCATTAATAGAGAAAACCCCCTTACTTGGTCCTGTGTGAACAAGTGAACATACAAACTGGTTGGGCCATTCTTGGCTGCATCAACTCCAATTGAGCGTTTGCGGTTACTTGTAACCAGTTCTTTACAGTATTATGGAGGAGCCTTGGTCCATTCATTTTTGCAGGATTGTTGTAATTCAGCCACATAATGTGGTGGGCCGTCAGGGCCTAAAAAGCCTTCTCTGCTGGCCTAAAAATATCTGAATCACAGACTGATGTTAATCATATTTTGTCCATGAATACGTAGTAAATAATTCCAAATGGTCTGTCCGCCCTGGTTGCGCTGCTTCCAGACGTGTATTTTCAAATTTAAGCATTTAACCAATCACATTTCAGCCACTATTTGTTGCCAGGGTAACAGAAATCTGCCTGGAGGCCTTTACAATCAGTTCTGCTGGCCCTGTAGCATAAAATAAATGTCGATAAAACTGTTGCTTCAACCAATCAGATTTTGAGTTGGCGACACCAAGGCCTTCTAGCAGGCGTACGGAAACGTCAGCGTATTCACACGTTTTGATTGGATAGTCAAAGAGTTACTAGCCAGAGCTAGCAAACTGCATCTGTAGCGAGCTGCACAAGCAAAGATATTGTTGTGTTGATTTAATAGCTGTTTTGTCAACCCACAATGGGTGAAGGAGGAGAAGAAATGGATTTGGTTGGAGATTTAATGTCAAAGCCATTTTCAAGACGGACTTTTCAAGAAAAGCTGGACATTGTTAAGCAAGGTCGGGCAACTGAAGCTAGCAAGCCTGTCACAACCGGGGAAAGGATTTGTCCGCCACTTTAATTTAAAACTTATGCCAGAAATACGATAGGGGAGGCTCGACTTTCAGCATTAGCTTCGATGGCGATAGAAAAGGACTTCTTCATGGAACTGAAACGTATGGATAATCTGCACAACAGAGTAACTGAAATCTTCTTGAGGAAAGAAAGGAGGATGGATTTTGTGTACAAATAATCAGGATTTTTGGTGAGTAAAATGTTGCTATATTACTAAATAATATTGCAATTTTATCAGGTTATTTTTGATGCTTTTTTTATGTGTGTCGCAGCTGTACCTACAGCAGAAGTTTTATAGCCATAAAATAGTTATTGAGGGTTGGATTGATTCAGACGGAGCGCTACTGAAGGCCTAGGTGTGAAATGCACGGCCCGCCACTGGCCACATTGGATAGTTTTTGAACATGAACTACCGGTTTAAGGTCGTGCCTCAGCATCTTAATAGCATTCAGCTCAGGCCTTTGACTAAGCCACTTCAAAATCTTTTTGTTTTTCTTCAGCCATCCAGAGGTGGACTTGCAGGTTTGTTTTGGATCATTACCGTTCTGCAGAACCCACGTTTATTTCAGCTTAAGGACAAGACCAAATGGCCAGACATTCTCCTTCAGGATTTTTTGGTAAATAGCAGAATTCATGGTTGGAAAGTTGAGATGAGCCTTAATGATCTTTTTGCTTAGCAGTGGTTTTCGTCTTGAAACGGCCATGTATTACGTCTGTTTTTACCCGGTCTCTTTCTGGTGTCCTTTGGCCCTAACTGGGGAAAATGAGGTTTGAAAAGAACAAATGAGAAGAACATGCAAAAGTAGTGGCGGATATTTAGGAAATGTTGAAATAAAATGTAAATGTATTTTTTCTTTCTGCACTTCCTTCAATCTTGCTTATTGTTGCAGTCTGGTAAAGATGTTGCCTGAGCTGGATGGTTCAGAACAGCAGATACACTGAAATAAAACCTGGGTGGTATTGTTGGTTTGTATTTCAATAGAGGAAAGAAGAGTTCAGACTGTATGCTACAGAGATTACAGAAATGTCCCTGCGACACAAGTACAGATTCATATCGAATGCTCAGCTGAAAAGTTTCTTTCCTGTTCTGATCAATTGCTAGGCTTACAACTTACAGTGAATTAGTTCTGGCCTGAAAAAGCTAAACTCTGTTTTCTGATGTTCAAAGAAAATTCTGCCTGAATACAAAGCGGCACCAGCTGTTGGAGGAAAAGCTTTCCTTTAAAAATGCAGCCCCACATTTTTAGCTGTTGCTGGGAGCAACAGACGCAGTAGGAAGGGATTGACTGATGCACGGTTGGAAATGGGAAGAAAATGTATAGAATCCCTCCAGTTTACAGATAAAACTTACTGCATTAGTACGGTTACTTTAAAAATGGTATATAATCTCCCTACTATGAGTTTAATATTTTACTGATGCTGTATAACTTCTCAACTGACATGAGTATACATAGCTTCTATTCAACTAAATGATCCCAGTGCAAACTTACTAAAAAATACTGATGTCTGGTTTAATGTCAGCATAAGCTCTCTGTACTTTTACCATGGTATGGCAAAAAATATTTTTTGGGGACAGATCACCCAAAAGTAATAAAGCTTTAGAAACTGGACATTGCTAACTTTGAATTATTTTCCCTCCATAACAACCACCACACCAGAATGTGGTCCTGTTAGCATAACTTGCCGGTACTTATGTATTTTAGTTATCAGAAAAATTTTTTCGTTTTCTTTTAAACCTTTTGATCTGTAGTCAAGGTTTGAAAACTTTCCCCTTCTTGGGGTCTCATGTATAAAGCGTGTGTATGCACAAAAAATGTGCATCGCCATATTTTACGCACAACTCAGCACAAAATGAACATGGCGTTAAAGTTTGCGTAAATATATGCTGCCTTGTGCGCCAGCCACACAAACTTTCTCTGTGGACAGTAAAACTACAAAAAGTCAAAACTCACCTAAATACACTGAAACTTGACTCCATTCAGTGCCATTTAGAAGCATCGAACCCAATGTTTTTTCGTGATTTTAATATTTTATTGTTTAAACGTAAACGATGAAACTGAACATTTTTCCTTAGACAATAACATAATACGCCTACAAAATAAAGAAAATAAATATAAAAGGATGTGAAAACCTCACTCGAATGTAAATAGTACATTTCCTAAGTTTTTGTCTCATAAAGATGTAGCTGTTCTGTGCGCTGAAGTGCAAGTTTTCAAACCATCCAAGCAGCTCAACAAACCTGCTACACTGAGGGAACCAGGGGCCCTCAAGAACCAGATGTTGCCAGACAACACATGGCATCACACCTTCAGCCTTTATGGGTCCACCTTAGCGATTTTATTTATCCAATTGGTTTAAACTATAGTGGGACATATGTGAAGAAAAAGAGGCAAACTCCTGGAGTACAGCCAAGTCACCAGGGCACGGCCTCCTGTTAAACGTGTTGTGATTTTCTGTTTGCCTTCGTCCCCAGAGAGATGCTGACCTACACACGCTCCAGTATCATTTCTGGCTGGGAGCCCACAGAGCTGTCAGCCCCACATACCCAGGGCCAAGAGGAGACAAGGGACATGAACAGTACGGAGAAGATCAGGGATAACGAGCAGAGACGGAAGTAGACTGCAGTCTCTGTGAGTCTGCTTCTATTAGTGAGGCTGGAAGGAAATGTAGAGGCACTGAACTGAATCTTTCTCTGACTCTTACATTGTAAAGTTAAGAGACTTTAGAGTTTTTACTTTGAATGGAAGAGCATACTTTATGTCTGGGATAATTCAGAGGGTTCTGGATACATGGTGACAGTATATCAGCTGGTCCATGGTGCTCTGGTTTTAAATACACTCCACACTTTAGTTTGTGTTGGCAGATGAGACTTTCTGTCACAGAAAAGTGTCAAAATGAGCCTCTGGCTATCAGAGGATATGGGTTATTCCTGAATTTCTGGTTTTTATATACAGTTCCTCTTCATGTTAGTTTTTACTATCAGGAAATTTAAGCTTGAAAATATAAAAGAACATGCGCAGAGAAGAGAGATGCACCGGAAGCTTAAATTACAACATCAAGTTGTTTAGTCTATGCAAGTTGGTGAATTTCCTCTGAACAGATCTGGTGAATGCATGGATGAATGGATTTACCAGAGGATTTTTCTCCTCACTATTTCCTTCAGAAAACTGGAACTAATGTTGCTCTTTTTAAGTTTGTAACCATGTTTTGTTAAGCGTTAATATGATATGTATGACTTGTTTTATACATAGCATTTGAAAACCAGTTTTTTTATTACCCAAAGTGAGTCATTTCTTCCTTTTGGTTCTCTCTTAATACGATTTTATCATGGATGTTTAGACTCTGAGATGCCGATGTTCTAGTCATGTGTGTATTTGCAAGACTTGGAGTTTTCTTTAGTTTTAACCCTCTATGGTACGCATAATGATGCAAGTTGGGTTAAAAAAAAGGGTGGGATGTATTTTTTTTGACATAAAATAAACCAAGTAAACATAATAAAGACTAATTTTTAAAAAATATTATTTTTTCATAAATTTTTTTGTTGACGTTGCCATTTGGCAACACTGTACCATAGTGGAAATTAATGAAAACAAGAGAGTTTGGCTTATTATTGTAAAAACCTTTATTTAAATCTAAATAGTCTCTGGCAGCAATAATAGTTAACAATGAAACTCATTTGAAAGCTAAAAGCAATTTAATTTATTGGTATATTTCATTGATGTAATGGTTTTGATTTGATTTGAGTGTCTTGATCCTGCCGTATTTGCCTTACTGCTTGCGGAAGCTGATGAAGCAGTTCCTCTCAGCTTCCAGTGGAAGAGGTGGAGGTAGAAAATAAATAAATATCCTTAGTATGTTATGAACATGCCAGTTTAATGCAACACACAAGAAATAATTGCACGTTCACCCACATTGTTGGCTCATAGTCTTCATCATCCTCAGTCTCATTGCAAGCTGCTCATTTTCTTCAACACTAAATCCTAATGCATCATCACCACCATATAAAGGAACTGCTAGTTTGGTCTTCTTCCTAAGAAACTATAAAACATTGTTGCATTAATGATGTAAATGGAAGAAAGAGTATCAAATATAGTCATATGCAATATGGAAAGAGTATCAAATATAGTCATATGCAATATGGAAAGGACTCACAAAATGCATTATTATAGCAGACTCTAGAACAGGGGTGCTCATACTTTTTGAGACCAAGATCTACTTTTTCTCTCACCAGCTGGCTGAGATCTACCTCATGACACGAAGACATAAAAATTGTAAATTAAACCCTATTGACTTATTTTCTATGCAAATATACATCAGTTATAGCAGATAAAATAAAGTGATAAAAAACCTAATGCAGTTTCTTCCTCAGTGAGATTCTGACACTGGGAGCAGGTTACTGGTTTCTCAGGCAGAAGCTGGT
>CAEFZY010033828.1:0-12774 GCA_903066815.1 Brachyrhaphis roseni | reverse complement strand
CAATCCCCAGTGGGTCATTAAAGCTTTTATCATCTTTACCTCCAGGTCAAATTCACTCAATGCCAAATTTTGATCCAAACTTCATTTATATTGATTCTGATTGTCCTTTTATAAGTAAGAAAACAACCAACAAAATGTTAAGAAATATTCTATTACGAGATGTTTTTCACCAGCTTGTATGTTTTATTGGTCCAACATTTTTGAAAATATAAATTGGAAGTGGACAGTGAGCGTCTTAGCGTTCATGATGCGTTTAATGGTGGCTCGGAAAAACAGGTTATGACATGTTAACAACGGATTAAACAGTTTTAACTGCTGAAAATAAGTTACAGAGGGCACAGATATGGGAAGTGCGGAAGCCCCTACTGTATCAAATCGATATAGGAATAACAGAGAGTTGGCCACTTTAAGGTAAAAAGGTAAAGATAGTGTCATTTATATAGTACATTTTCAGCAACAAGGCAATACTAAGTGCTTTACAGGATTTAAAATTAAATACAAACAAAAGGAAAGCGCAAAATAAGGAAAATAATCTAATGTTGATCTAAAGTATGTAAACAAGGTGCTCCTGCTCAGTGTTGTTAAATATCCTCTGGTCTGATTCCATTTCTGGGTTGGGAGAACAAGAGCCTAAAAATAGTCTAACAATGCTGATCCAAAAGTTTCCTCTGGGCTTCTGGTCTCTGCATCGAAATAGTGAGAACTCTACAGTTTCTGATAAAATAAACTAAAGAGTGACTAATCTAATTACTTCTCTGGGTTAAAAGTGAATACTTCACCATTTCTAAAAAGTAGTAGTATAAAAGTAACTAAGTAGTAACTGTTCCTGTTAAGTATTTCTGGATTCTAAGTTTGTAGTTATTCGAATTCTGATTCCATTTCTGGGCTGTATAATATTGATCTAAATAGTGCGTACTCTACAATTTCTAATATTACTAATAACCTAGAAAATGATTATTTTAGTTTATCTAGGGAGTACTCTTATTTATTTCTAATAAAATAAAAAAGAGGAAAGGACACATTAGGGCAAATAGCAACATTCAGACAAAACAAAGACATGAGTGAAAGCGGTAACATCACAGGGCCATGAAACCACGTTGCTCAGCCTCCTGGCAGAAGTCCGATAAGATGTTATCGAGGAATTGGGAGCGCTCAGCTCAGCTCTACAGCTGCATGGATAACAGGAGGGGGTGAGGTGGGAAGGAGTGTTATGTTTACATACCTTCAAGGAGATTAGAAATATGCAGCATTTTCTAAGGCAACACGGGGAAAGTCAATTCAGATTCAGAATGTCTTAGGTCGGGTGGATTATAAATTTCAATCTTCCCTAAAGTCTCTCCGACACATCTCAGTTCCAAGATCGATTCCATTCCGTTAGTGAGTTTTGAGTCCTCAGACTCACATCCAACTTACGTCTCTGTCCACACCAACAGTCTCAGTATTCACTAGTTCAGCCAAGTCCATAACAAATTTGTCGATAAGCCAGGTATCCGCAAGCTCCAAACAGCAGAAATCCTGTTATTATGAATAAATCCAGGGTGAACCCCGCCGGGTGTGTCTCCACAGGACAGGAGGCTCTTCTGTGCCCAGTTTTCTCATCAAGAAAATTTGATCAATAGCATTGAGAGACCAGTTGACCAGGTCCATAATTTGTAGATTCAGAGGATGAGCAAAGAAAGGCTCCAAAAATATAGAAAAAGACAAAAACAGAGCAAGCAGGGCAGACCTGGGCAGGGAGGGAGCAGAGGAAAAAAGCGTCCGCCTTCACCGAGAGCAAGAGAGAAAAGTAAAAAAAAACAGATTCCAGTCCAGGGGGGGAATGACTATACAAACTTTATTTGTATAGCACCTTTCAGCAACAAGGCATTTCAAAGTGTTTTACATCATAGACACACAAATATAAAAAGTCACAGAGCACACAGACAACAACATTACATTTTGCCATCATTGCACATCAGATTATTGATTAGTGCTTCATGATTATGTTTTAAAATCAACTCTAAACATCTGGCTGTTAGTCTAGATTTAAAGGAACTCAGTGTTTCGGCCTGAGAGTCCGACCCGACTCTCTGGTCGATTCAGTAATATGCCATGATCAATGTACTGAAGACTGTAGCTGGTTTGATTATGGATAAACAATCACTCCAGGGTGTCGGGTGAGAACAGCTGATATACTGTTCTAACCCGACACAGTATATCAGCTGTGTCGGGTTATAAATTTCAATCTTCCCTAAAGTCTCTCCGACACATCTCAGTTCCAAGATCGATTCCATTCCGTTAGTGAGTTAGTGTGAAAGAAGCCAATGTCCAGAGTCCAGAACTGAGCTTTACTTGACTTTTAATTTGCTCTTGTGTGTGTGGTTTTATTCAATGGACGCACACAATAGAACGAAGTAATAAACGAAGTCTGCCTTGAGAGCCGCACCACTCAATACTCAGATCCATGAACGAGATGTAGCAAATATGAACGGGAAGCCACCCAGTGGCTGAAATAAATTACTACATCTAAAACACCTTAATAAAAAAAACTAAATTAGAGGGCTGAAAACAAATAATTAACAGTCGTTTGTACAATCAACATGTACAAAAGACTGTTTTGTACAGTCTTTTGTACAAAAGACTCAGTCCAAAGCTGCACTTTGGACCTCAGTGCAAAGCTGCACTGAGGTCCAACAGAACCAGCACTGTGGTTCTTCCACAGTCTGTATTTATAGAAATATAATTGAACACTATAACGAGGGCAGTTTCTGTACTGTAGTGAACATGAGTAAACAATTATGAACTCCAGACAAATGTTAGCAGATGTTTTTATCTGCTAACAGTTTAAAGAATAAAACGGTTCCAGTGGTTTTACATCCAGCTTATATTTCCTTATAAATAAAGAAATTAAATCCAATAAAAGCTTAAGGGAAACACAGGCTGTTTTAAAGGGTAAAACCATTTCTGATTTCCACAGGGAGAAAGGTTTTGCTATTGATATAAGAGAAGTTTTAGAATAATAACATTACATATTGCGATGTTTAGTTTGGTTGATTTGGGGTAGTGCTTTGCTGACTTACTTGTATGTACTTATTTTTTTTGAGCCCTGTATAAAAAGGTGCAACTCATTGTTTCACTTTTGCTTGAAGCTAACATACCTCTATATTTTATGTAAAGATAACAGAAAAACTGCAAGTCTTTAATAGTTTTTCAAAATTTGATGTCAAAAGAGATTTATATAACTATAAAAATGACAACTACGATGTGGAATACTTTGAAAAGCAAACGATTAGATGAAACACCCAGCGTTTAAAAAGTAGGAAGCTACAAGACAAGTAGTACATATTCAACATTATATAGAATCCAAAATAAATCTTGTTTTAGGTTTAAAACTAAATACAATAAATATTTAATCCAGAAAATAATTTATAAACCCCTCAAATTTGATCAAAAAGATGACAAACCTTCTGAATTATCTTTTAATGTACATTTTTGCTGTTATTATAATTATTCCATATGTTGCTTGATTTAACTTGTAAAAAATGTTTTATTATTTTGTTGTTTTGTAAATTCTCATATTACTGTCTTTTTTCAGGGACCCACTCTCTGAAGTATGTCTACACTGCATCCTCTCAAGTCCCAAACTTCCCACAGTTTGTGGCTGTTGGGTTGGTTGATGATGTTCAGATTGAATACTATGACAGCAACATACAGAAAATGGTGCCAAAACAGGACTGGATGAGGAAGAACATGGATCAGCAGTACTGGGAGAGACAGACTGGAATCGCTCAGGGTCACCAGCAGCGCTTCAAAGCCAACATTGACATTGCGAAGAAACGCTTCAACCAAACTGGAGGTTTGTGTTTATTTCACCGTTTATTGATCATTTTTGTTGTTGCTTATGGGAAATAGGACACACACACACAGACACACCCATGCACAAAAACCTGATATGTAGAGACTTTTAGAGGATATGAATTAAAATTAAATTAACTTTGATTGACGTAACATTTCTTATGCTAACTAATACAATCACTTATGTCATTTTACCAAGATATTAACTATCATTAATTAACTACAAAGTACAATAAATTATTTAAAAGATCCAAACTGAGAAAGTTTAAAACAACAACAATAATTATATAATTGTTACAGAAGTTATTGGTATTGAAAAGATGGAGCCAATATTTTCAACATTATGTTCTATATTTTCACCAAAGCTGTTTACTTGTATTTATTATGGATAAAGTTCTTCTGTGTTAACCAGGTTTAAAATAGAGCAAATATCCTGAAAAACTTTCTCAGGGTAAGGGTTCTAGGATGGATGGATATTGGGGGCTTATGTCCTGTTGTGGATAGGTGTAGCGCAGGATCACGTGGTGTTTTTCAGGGGACCAATTAGTGATTGTAGATCACCTGTTGCTCAACTGGTGATTTTAGTGAGTGGGTAATGGGGGAGATTTACTTTTTGCTGACCGCCTCAAGTTAGTAAGTTTTTGTCTTTGGTCACTGTTCAAACCGGCGGATCTGGTTTTAATGCTGCTTTGGACACTGTTTTGCCTTGGATATTGACAAAAATAAAACCATCTTAACTGCGTCCTGGACTTGCATTTTGATCAGCTGGCGCATCAACAACCCTCACAAATACACCACCCGTTTTTCGGGGGACCAATAACTGGCGCGATGCCTGGAGTCTTTTCTCCTCCCAGAGCTGCAGCCTGGTGGCGGTTCAGAGAGCTGCAGGTGTATTTATACAGGTGAGCGGATAGACTGAACATGGGGGATAAGTAGATAATTAACGTAAGTGTAGCTTTACGGACGAACCGGAAAATTAATTTCATATCAACCTGGCTTCAACAAATGTGTGGCAGAGCTCATGGTGGCGCCACGTAGCTGGTCGATGTTTCTGTGTGACGAACGAAGGAGTCAAATCCCGTCGCTGATATAAACACAAAAGCTATAAATGTCTGGACAAGGTCAGAGTTCGTCTATTAAATTGACTGAAGATGAATACATAAACCAAAAGCTGCATAGACATTTTTATAAGTGTATTTATGAGCCTGTCTCTTTATTATTGAATTGAATATAATTTCAGATTCTTGTATAATATTTCTTCAGGTTAACTTGGAAAGTGAGTTTTTATTGTTACCAGTTAATTTTCTAAACTGCAGAAAAGTTTTTGTTAGAGAAACTGAAATATGAAAAATTGGACTGATGTTCATATCTGGTAGTAAAACTGCTGTTATGTTAGATTTACTAATGTTTTATTTTATCTTTTTTTTAATCTGATTACTAGTAAGAATAATTGATAAATTACTCGATTAATAAAATATTCGTTTACAACAACCTACAAGAAAATACAGTCATGATATAAATAATGTTTATTTTGTTCTATAGATTTTAGTTCTAGGAAATCAAATCGTTTCTCTAACATGAAATAATAAATGTTCAGAATCTGATGCTGTAGTTTGATCAGAAAAACATCTGAAGGTTTGAAGTTTCCTTCAGTTTTAACTGATAAAAACAGGAAACACCAACAATGTCCTCAGCATTTAGACACTGAAATCTTTAAAAATGTTTTTAAAAAATCATGTTACTTTTTTCTGAAAACTTTGCTGAGTCTCCAAACAGAGACATGAATGAGAAACAGAAGGAACCTGAGAAAGGAAAACCTGAGTCCGACCAAAACCAGAACCGATCAGATCAGATCAGAGGTTCTATCCTGTCAGCCTCTGTGGTTCCTTCAGGTAGATGTTCTGGTTCTGGTTCCTCTCAGGTTCTCCTCAGTCCACAGACTGAAGTTCTGCTGCTGGACTCACCCTGATCCAGACAGGGAGAGGAACTGGACCAGCTGGTTCTCCTCTCCACACACCAGTCGGCCCAGATTGAGTTACTGGTGTTTGTTTCCAGTTTGGTTCTGGTTTCCTTCAGTAAATGGTTCTGAACAGAAACCTTATTTTGGTCTGTAACTTCTCACATCAAAATATTCCCAGGCTTGTCAATTTATTGTCTGCAGAGGCTCTTTTTGTAAAACTGAAGAAATTTATATGAACCCATGAAAAACTCCACAATGCCTTTGTACATGTAGTTTCATAACCTTAATCAGTTTTGATAAACTGCAGAGAGTGAAGCTGAATATAAAGTTGCTCTTTGGTGATAATAAATAACTTTTTCTTTTTCTCAACAGTTTCTGTTTCTCTGATCTCTGTAATGCATGGATCACTGTTGTTTGGTGTTAATTAATGCAAACTCTTATCAAATGAGTAATAAACCTCTCAATTTAGTTCTTCTATCTTTTTCTTTCTTAAAGGTGTTCACATTTTCCAGTACATGTACGGCTGTGAGTGGGATGAGGAGACTCAACAGGTTACTGGCTATTATCAGTATGGCTACGATGGGGAAGACTTTATAGCATGGGACATGAAGACAAACACATATATTGCTGCAAAACAACAGGCTGAAATTACACAAAACAAATGGAACAATGAAAAAGCTGAGCTGGAGTTCTATAAGAACTACCTCAACCAAGAATGTCCTGACTGGCTGAAGAAGTATGTCAACTATGGGAGAAGCTCTCTGATGAGGACAGGTTGGTTCTGTTTGTATTATCTGATTAATTAAATACCATGTTTTACTAAATTTACCCAAAGGAAGTTTTATATCATTCATTTATGTACTAATTTCTTCACTACATTTTGTTTGTGTGACTCAATCTGAGGCTTTTCTCCAGTTTGACACATTTAAAGAAAGTTACTTTTCATTAGAAATGTGTCATTATAAAGACTTTGTGTGTTTTTACCTCCAGATCTTCCCTCAGTGTCTGTCCACCAGAAGTCGTCATCCTCTTCAGTCAGCTGCCTGGCTACAGGTTTCTATCCTAACAGAGCTGAAATGTTCTGGAGGAAAGATGGAGAGGAGATTCATGATGGTGTGGAGAAAGGAGAGATTCTCCCTAACAATGATGGGACCTTCCAGATGAGCGCTCACATCGATCTACAATCTGTTCCCACTGAAGACCGAACCAAGTATGAATGTGTGTTTCAGCTCTCTGGAGTAAAGGAAGACTTTACCAAAAGACTGGAGAAAACAGAAATCTCTACCAATGAATGTAAGTAATTCTTTAAAATGACACATTCATCTATAGGTAAATATATGCTAATTGCAAACTTGTTTATTATTTAATTATTTAAACAAAAAACAAAAACAAAGAAACAAGTAATCAGTAGGACAAGTGAGAAGAAGTGAACAGTTATTTTACCACTTATCAAACTGACTCAATAACGATCATAAATTTGTCATCAAAAACATGTTATGGTTTTTGTCTGTTCAATAAACTGTTAAAGGACCTACAATGAAGTGATATTACATAAAACAAAATTATTTCTGACTCTCATAATAGGATATGAAAATTTACTGACCCATAATAATAATAATAATAATAATAATAATAATAATAATAGAAGAGTAATGATGACAACTGATGACAAACTGGCCATAGTATCAGAATAATTACCAACTCCTTACCAATGAACACCATATTATATACTTCATAATCTGAGCTATATAACTAACCAATAAAACTGAAAGAACTAATGATGATGATAATGACAATATAATGACAATGATAGTCTATTAATAATGGTAACACAGAAGGAAGGAAGAAACTAATTTTCATAATAAATAAATGTTAGACAAAGTTCTGTTTGCCTTGTTTGTGTTTCTAGATTTACATTCAGTTTTAATGCTTAGAATTAGAAACTTTTTTTTCCTCTGGGATTATTATTTACATTTTTAAATGTTGTTTGTGCTTCAACTAAACTTTCTACTTAATTAATTTTGAGGTTTTATGTTAAGTTAGACTTTAATTGGCAACTACAATGTATAAAACTTAAAAATTGCTGTGAATTATTGTTAAATTAACAACTAACAATTATAGTAACTGAATGCATTAAAGAACAGAAACCAGAACAAACAAAAGGTGAGCAAAGCTAAAATCTGTCATGGTGTTTAAGAGAACTGGAATAAAAGACACAAAGAAACTTGTTACTCTGCATGAATATAACTTGATTTATTTTCTCAACAGCAAATATCACCAAGGTGATCATCCCTATTGTTGCTGCTGTGGCTGTTATTGGTCTCATTGCTGTGATTGGATTCATTCTTTACAAGAAGAAGAATGGTGAGAAACAAATACTTTGTCTTCCTTTTCCTGTATTTTGATTGTTGTGAAAATTAAACCTGCTTAAACATTAATGGTATATACTGACTCTAAACAATGACATCAATGTGTAGTCATGATTTAGACCTATGAATTTAAACCAAGCAAGGCTTCCTGTTCTAGAAGTGGTTTAAATTTAGAATAAATCTGTAAATTTTAGGAAAATGCAAGAAAGCTTCATTTGATTTAGTATGAATTCATTTGAGCTTGTTTTTTTATTTGTTATATTGCTGTAATTGGAGTCCACATAAAAAACTGTATTTTGTTTATTTGGGAACCAAAAGTGGTCAATATGATTTTACATTACTTGTCCTGTACTTGAACAACAAAAGATGAACCTTAATCTGAAGCGTTTGAGCTCTACAGGCTGTTTGCTGGATATCATAAGAGATCAAGTTCAGTTTGTTTTTATAAATAAAAAATGTCAGTTAACTGGCATGAATCTTAATTTCCAAATAAAACTGTTATGTCATTCAGCAGCAGCTCCTCTGTGACAAAGACTGTCAGTAGCACAGAGATTATTTGGTGTTAATAAAACTTTTCCTGGATAATTGCAAGTTGTTCTCACCCATAGCAGCAATAAAACCACACCTGCTAAACTAATATATTACTCTTCCAGTCATGATATTCTGTGACATTTCAGGCCAGAAACAGTCAGAGGAATAATGAGTTTGGCAGGTTGACTTTTTGTCTTCAATTTTTTAAGGCAATGTGAGTCAAAATGAATTCTAGATGTTCAAAAATTGATCACTGTTGAACCATATAGCTACCAAATTAGGAACTACTTGATGGATGTTTTCTTTTTATCTAAAACTGGACACTTTGTGGCATCTGTAGAAATTGACAATCATTAAGGAAAATCTAAAGTTCTTCCTTCTTTCTTTATTTCAGCCAAGCGTCCACCTTCTCGTAAGTAAAATAACTCACTATCCTGATCTGTTTCTATCCATAGCTCTGTAATTTCTGAAAATATTTGTTTTATGGTTCTGGAGATTTCTATACATTTTATGTTGGTTAACAGCAGAACGTTTATTTATGTGCTTGTTGATGTTACAGCTGTGGACGGTCCGCTCCCAGAGGAAACCCAACGTCTTTCACAGGCATGAAAAATCTGAAACAGACCAAATAAGTGAGTTAAACAAAACTATTTTAATAAACATGAAACCTGTGTGTAACAATTTAAGTAGTAAAAGTTGGAGGCATGTTTGAAGACTGAAAAAAGGGTTTTATCATTTTAAATGAGATGTTTATTATTAACTTTTTTTTAAGTGATCATTTTATGAACTATTATCTAAAATCTTTGCTTTTGGAGGATGGATATTTACCCATCCTCTTTGGAAAACATGAAAATGACCCAACTATTTTGTTTATCATCTGGACATTTATACTTTGTAAAGCATACACAAAAAATACAATTATTATAACTATTAATAGAAAATCTTTTATGGATAACATGGAATACCTCAATATTGAAAGCAGAAAACTATAAGATTTACTTGTATTTTGATTTCCAAAGAAAAGCTGTTCAGTAGTGTAATTATGAACAGATAAAAGAGGAAGTTTGCAGATCCTAACAAACTGTTATACCTGAGTAAATAACAGAAAACAGTCCCAGCTGGAAATCTGTTGGTTAAAACGGCTGTCAGGATTATAAAACTAATCAAAGAAGCAACTTTAACATCATGATTTGAGTTTAGACTCAAATCAGTTCTAAACTTCTTTGGGTCATTTGTGAACTGACCCAAAGTAGTCAGTTCATAAACGCAAAGTAAAGACAAACAGAATAGAGACAGTTTGTACTGAATTTCTCATCACTTTCTTTGTTTCATCGTTTTATTTGTCTTTGTTTTTTGTCTCTCAAGGTTCATCAGTAAAGATGGAATTGATTCAAGAAACTTCACCACATTCTCTATTTTTGGCAAATTGTGATTCATCTAAAATTTGAACAGATTTCTTCAGTTTTGAAATTTAGGAATATTGTACAGCCGTACATTAACGGGTACAAATGATGTTAAATCAAGTGGAAGTGATGTTGATATTTTTATTGTCTGGAAATATGTTGAAATTGTTTTTTTTTTAATAATTCAAGCAAAGCTCAAATATTCATCCAAACACAGTAACTCTGACAGTTGGGGTTTAAATCTGCCAAAATCAAACATTTTTATCTCTGGAGATGCTGACTGCTCTGCCAGGTAATTTATATAGCATGTTGTGTTTCTGAGTGTTAAACTTTTTCTGATCCAATCAGCTATCAATACATTATTCTACCTATCAGATATGAACTTGGTTAAGTTTTGCATCACAGTGATGATTACACATCTACATTTAATTTCTAGACGGGTTTGTGTTCATGTAATTCTCACTTAAATATTTTGGTTTTGGGTAAATTGCATATTTTCACTTTTAGGTTAGTGTGTCTTGTTTATTATGTCTGTCTTTAATTTTTATTTTGTTTTTAATTAGAACCACTCAAAAGAAATTATTCAAATAGTTCTATCTAATGTATGCACCAAAAAATATTGTGTAAGGAAAATGTCTTTGCTGTTTTATAGGCTTCGTGATCAGGGGTTTAAATAATTTCTTGTGTTGGGTTTAGTATATTGGTGTTCTGTTAAATCCATCTCTGTAAATTTGGTTTGATTTTAAATAAATATTTACCAAATCCATCATGTCTTTGTGTTACATTGTCATGATCGTCCATCACAGAGCTGTGAAAGCAGAGACAAGAAAGAAACAGAAGAGTTGATGTAGGAGTACTGCCATATATTTAGCTCTGGCAAAAGTTCCTTTAGTAACATAGGAGAAAAATAAGCTAAACAGATTAACTCTGAGCCAGTTACCAGTTTGTAGCATGGAAGAGAGAACATAGCTGCAGCCAAATCTCGGTTCATGGTTTTGTCTGGAGAGAGATAGAGTTCAACACTGAAAGTCATAAAGTGCAAAATCTATGGGAGAAAGTTAACCTTTTGGAGGTGTAATCTCAGCTGATGACTCTCCAGGAAACTGTCACAGCTAAAAAGATTGGCTGACCTGATATAGCACCTATTTAGAAGAGTAAAGATCTGAAATTTTATAAGCCTTTTAATATTCAAAACTCATATGGTATGCTAATGAATGTTTGTTCATTGTACAACAGTTTAAAATGTTGGAAACACTTCTGAAAAAATTAAATAATTGTTTAAAATGTATTTATTTGTCTTAGTTTTTCTTTATCATAATTAATTTTAACCAGAATCATTAAATTAACACTAACAAAGTAGTTAATTTTTGTTATTTTATCAGGGTTAACCATTGCATTCCACAGTGTTTATTTAACTGTTTTGTGAGTTAAAAGAATAAACTCTGATCCAGTGTTAAAAATTTTACTATTTTGAAAGTGTTAATTTAACTCTGAAGAGTGTGGACCATATAAACCCTGAAATAGTGTTAATATCAACTCTGGGAGTGAAATCAACACTGGAGTTGATGGTGGATGATGCAGCATCATCCAATCGCTTCATTTCCACTGCAGCCAAACAGCCTCAGGTTCTCGCTCCACCTCAGCCAATCAATGCTCAATAATCCCTTCATAAGGTTCCTCATACATGGACCTCCCAGGCTTCTTCAAGCCTTCCTGCTTTCCGGTCTCCACTCCACCTCCGGTATCCGGGTCCAGGAGGAAGACGACCCTAATCCTCACCCTAATCTGTCCAGCTGGGCTGATTCTCAGCTTCTGCTGGTCCGAATGGCAAAAAAACCTTCAAGTCAAATAAAACTAAGTTTTGCTTTCGCTCTGCATGAATTTTCTTATTTACTTTTAGCTGGATACAATTATTTGTTTGTGTTTAAATAAAGTCATCATTAGATGACAATTCATCTGTCAGTGAAGTTACATTTTTAGCTCTTTCTAGTTTGAACCTTCAGAAATAAAACATGTTTTATTTTAGTTATTTTCATTTTTCTTTCAGGTAAAATTGTCTCAGTGTTGCTGCTACAGTCACAAAACTGATTTGATCAAATATCTTCCTATGATGCTGTAATTATTGTGAAGTATTTTGATCAGCTGAGCTTGTTGCAAATTTACTATATACATAACTTTGGCTTGACTTAAACATCCTTCACAGTTGTTTATTTTCCTTAATTTTTGCTTATCTTTTAAAACATGATTTTGCTCACAAAGTTTTAAACCATAGTTTAGCTATTAATTTTTTAATTCAACATTTTTTTAGTTGGCCTACAGTGTATTTTCTTAACAAGCAGATGTCATAAATTTATGTGTTTGCATTCAAAATTCATGATCGAATGTTTTTATCTACTGATTAATGTTAAGTGTGACTGATATTCTAAAATTATTATTAAAATATATATCAAATCTATATCAAAATGTCGCGTTATTTATTTATTATAAAAGGGGAGGAACCTGTTACTCTGATATCTGCCTAGCTACTAGTGACAGTTATTTTACTTTAATGAACTCAATTGGTTGACAGCCATCAGGGCTCAGTCCTGTTAAACCAAACAATGAAGCCTAGGCGCAAATTCAAAATGGAAGACTCATTAAACCCCGCCCGCGTCATCCAGTCGCCGCAGCCGGCTCA
>CAEFZY010033816.1:0-16820 GCA_903066815.1 Brachyrhaphis roseni | reverse complement strand
CTGGTGTCCTGTAATTCCAAATTAAGATCCTTAATCACTTTTTCATGATGGTCTTTCGTATCTAAAAGTATCTCATTTTGTGCTGTCAAGCTCCTGACATTGTGATTTGTCCTCCTGTTGATGCGTTCAATTTTAAACCGGAGGTTATTCACGGTCTTTTGTAGGTCGTAGTTCTCTTCCGCAAGTATCTCGCAGTTCTTCTGCAAAAAATCGTTCTTGTTCTTGTGTGAGCCTTTCTTTGTTTGCTGGAATCCCCTAAATTCCCTGTGTAAGACCTGAAATCTGCGATGTAATTCTTCTAAGCTTCGAGAGGCGTCCTGTCTGTAGCAATCTGGATCAGTGGATTACCCCAAGTTGTTATAAATAAAAATCAAAAACTGTGATTCTCAGGAAATCCAGTTCTTCATAAGCAATTAACATCTTGAGGATCAACCAGGTAAGAGTGGCAACGAAGGTAAGTGTTTAAAGTCGGTCACAAGCATGTGGAAAAGGTTGGAGTAGAAGATAGATGGAGCCAAATTTGTTGAAGAGAACCCAACACCAACAGTTTCAGAGAGTCGGGCATGTTTTTGTCAAGATGTTGCTCTTCCTTAACTTTTTTTTTAGGCTGCCACAATACAAAAACAAAAGAAAGATTTTTTTGACAGCCATTTGGAATGCAGCAATTAAAAAATCCATGGTGGAATCCAGTATCGTAAAATCACAGATTCGTACATTGTGACAAAAACCCTCCCAACTCTCTGAAACATTGTCGGTTTTTTCTCCTTGGGGGTCTTCTCTGGTTCTCCACTTTTCTGTTCATCCTTCGATTTTTCTTGGGATTTTATTCTATCAAGCTTGATTTTCAGTCCAACAATTTCTTCATTCAGCTCATTGATATGTGACTCATGCCAGTCCCGGTCTCTGGACTTTAGACTTAAAGAAATATTTCTCTCTTCCAGGCGCACATTCGCCTGTGAGATGTTGTTGTTATCTCTTTTCAATGTCTCAGTAGTCGCCCTGGTGTCCTGTAATTCCAAATTAAGATCCTTAATCACTTTTTCATGATGGTCTTTCGTATCTAAAAGTATCTCATTTTGTGCTGTCAAGCTCCTGACATTGTGATTTGTCCTCCTGTTGATGCGTTCAATTTTAAACCGGAGGTTATCCACGGTCTTTTGTAGGTCGTAGTTCTCGCAGCTCTTCTGCAAAAAATCCACTTTTCCTAATGAGAAATTGCTTTCTGCCATTGTTGTTGCTTGGTGAAGTCTGAAACTGCAAATGAATTTCTCTGTGGAATCTGGGAATATAGAGACCGTTACCAATGATGATTTTTTTTTTTTTGTGGGTTTTTCTCATTTCCCCTTTTCTATACATTGTATTAACATTTTGATACTATAATAATAATAATAAAAACAGGAGTGGCAGCCGGTCTGGTCTTCTGCTGCTGTAGCCTTTCCCTTCCTCCCTGAACATCTGACCAACGTTATCTGTCGTCTTCAAATGAGTGGAAGAACGGGTCACTTTGTTAGGAAACACTCCTACTCCTCCATACTTCTCAGGAATCCTCCAATTTCTTGTTATAGCAAACTACGAGAAGATGTTGTGGTTTACAGCAGATGTGAGGAAACTTTGGGAACGACTTTCAAGAAAATACTCCGTCCTCTGGAAAAAACATTTGTTCAGTCAACTTTAACGGAGCAAAAACTAAACCAAATCACAAAGCTAACTCCATTTAGCAGTTGATAAAGTATTTATTTTAGCTTTTATACATTTAAACATGTGAAGAATATTCTCAGAAATAGACGCCGATTTAATTTCGGCACTGTTTTTACCTTACTTGAATTATCATATGTGCGCTGTAGTTTTCACCACCTTTAAATAGATTTGAGCCATGTTGGGCTGAGAGGTGGTCCACTGTTCAAAGTTCTGATGAGCCAAACACCTACCAGAAAAAAAAAAATCACTAATTCACTACCCATTTTGGAGCTGCAGCTGCAGTGGTCAGGTACCACATATCTGGTACCTGACCACTGCAACCCAATCTTCTCTAAGTTGGGAAGGAATTGGCAGGTGTGAAGGTACAAACGAATGAAGAAGGGAAGTGCTAACGACTGTGTTAACATTCTCACTACAAAATAACTTTAAATTAATTTTATAAATAGAATGACCCTAAAATTCACCCTGCTAAGTCTGTTTTTAAATCACCTTTCAGGAAGCAAAGGACATGGTTGAATAAAGCCAGTTTGGATGGGTTTTAGGAGAGAAGAACATTAGTTAAAATAAATTAAAGCGATATCGTTGGAAAACGAGGACACTTTAATGATGGTTTCAAGATATAGAAACTTCCAGAAGTATTTATAATATGAACCCTTTTCATATTTTGTCACCTTTATGTGAAGTCTCTTGATTCATTTTCTGAGACAAAACATGAAAAAGTTCAACTTGTGCGAATACTTTCGCAAAGCACGCAAAGTTCTTGACAGGATCATTGACTGGTGTGTGTCTTTACAATAGAGGTGTGTTTTTCACCTGCAACAGATGTTTAGTCGTACAGAATGCGCACACCGAGGAACATCTCCAGTAAACTGAACACATGCGATACAGGTAAGCACTGCAGAAACTTTGGCAGCAACAGTAGCACAACAGAAAATACCAAACCAATACAAGCATCTCAAAATCCGGTTCCGATTCGTCACAGATGCTGACACAACCGGAAAACATGCAGCAAACACGTCGAAAACGGAGCCCAAACGGTAAAACATAGAGTGCAAATACAAAGTAGCAGACCTAACCACTGTGTTACTGTTTTATTCTCCATGTTTGTCATATTACACAATCTTAAATGGGTTTGAGGACAACCTAGACTGACTCAACTCCTGGTGCATTCTGGGTTGAAATGAATGACCGTCCCTCAAAGTGCACTTATCAACAATACTGCAAACTTCTATAGGTGTGAAAAAGGCTTTGCCTTTTTACCGTTTTTATCGGTTTCGTTTTGTTTTTTAATTTTGTCAAAATTGCATGTCTCAGATCAGTGATGTCCAAAACTTTGACAAAACCAGGTAATATTTATTTCCGGCGTGTCAAAATTCATTAAATCTAAAATGCAAAATATAGTTAGATTTTTTTTTTTAGTTTGTTTGTTTTTACAAAACTTGTATGTCTTTAAAGATCCAAAATATAATAAGGCTTCAATCTGTTGCCTTTTTAAAAGAAAAACAGCTATTTCCCCATTTTTTTGTGTCATAAATCCTTTTTACCATTGTTGACATGTCACTTCAAGGGCCAAAAATTGCCCTGAGCCCACACTTTGGACATCCCTGTCTTAGATTATCCAAGAAATATTGATGTCAGATATCCTGAGTAAGTACAAAATGCAGCCTATTTCATAATGGGCATGTTTGATATTAAGTCATAACCCTAAGATCTAATCACATAAAAAATACTTAAATATATTTTTAAATACTTTCTATTGTCACTTTTCTTGTTTTTGCAAGAAGTACCAGATAAGATTATAATGAAAGGTTCATATTTCCAGTTCCCTGCTGAAATATCCAGATGTTCTGTGAATAAATTAGCTGCGTTTTCATTAACTATAAATTGTGCAATTTGAATATACAAAAATAAATGTATTTAATGGAAAAACACCAATTTCGGAAAAAAAAAACAAAAAACAACTGTTTTTGAAAAACAGTTTTTCCGTATCGAAATAAATGTATTTCGCAAAACTGCAACAGAAACACTTTTTTCTGATCACACGAGTCACAGAATCACCAACCAGATGTTACTACTGGCAGAAATGATGAAGAAAACAACAGGAAGTGGTAGGAAGAGGATGTTTGGATTAGCTTTTTCAGACAGTACAGCTGGCGCCATTGATGAATTATGCATTTACCTCATGGAGTTGTCGCTGCCTTGACTTACTGCGTAAACAAGCTCATTTACACGTGGTTTTCATTTAATTTGTTATTTAATGAAAACACCACAATTGTGAAGTTGTGTCTTTTACCGAAATGGAGACAAAGATTTGCGCACCTTTGTAATGGAAACGCAGCCTGTGCTGATGTGTTTTGGAGTAATTTCATCAATGAAGTTCAAGAGTGATTAGTGACTCATTGGACAGTTTATTTCTGTGACGTCATCATCGAGAACTGCATTTTGTATTTACTCAGGTTCAATGCTAATTAGTTTGATCTTGAATCATGTACGTGCGACAAAAAAAAAGTAAAAATTGAACAAAATCTGTAAGGGAGTGGGTGGAACATATTTTCACTTCCTCTCTAAAGAACGCCAACAATCCATGTCAGTCCTTCCTTCCTCATCAGGCGTTCTCTGAGGCCGCTGTGTGGCTGACGTCTCCACACATCGTCACTGGCAGCGGCGGCTCTCGCTCCGCCTGCGAGTCAGCACAGTCTAGGTTTTTGCGGAGGCCAGGGCCGAGCTCGGAGAAATGGTTGCCGAGCTCGGAGAAACGGTTCTGCGGCTCGGCGCCCAGTTCGGACTCCAGCGCAGATTCGACCGAGGGCAGCATGGGCGCGGCGGCGTTCAGGGTCTCGCCGAGGAAGGCGGGCGTGTCGCTCGCCGAGCCGTCCAGCTGGTAGGGCTGCAGGGAGGGGGCGCTGTGGAACGGGCTGCTGAGGCCGAGGGGGCTGTTGGTGTAACTCAGAACAGAGGGGAGGGGGACGGAGTACGAGGGAGGATTCAGACTGTGCAAAGAACAGTCCCAGTCTTCCTCCTCATCCTCTTCTTCATCCTCTTCCTCATCCTCTTCGTCCTCCTCCTCCTCTTCGTCCTCGTCATCTTCCTCTGCGTCCTCCGGGTCGAGAGTTTCAAGACTGTGCGTGCTGCAGTCTGACAACCCGCTGCAAACGCTGCTGCCATCGTCGTCGTAAGCTTCGTCCTCCTCCTCGTCATCATCTTCGTCCTCGTCTTCCTCTTCATTCTCGTCCAGATGCGAATCGGAGTCACCCGTGCTCTGGAGATGCATGATGGGATTGTTCATCGTCAGAGACTGAGGGTTATGCTGCTGCTGCTGGATCAAGGTGGTGTTGCCGTGGTAACCGTTGCCACTGGTTACAAGCTGCTGCTCCGTCTGCTGGTACTGCTCCTCGCGGCTCTTCTCCAGCTCCAGCTTCATGATGGTGTGCAGGAAGTGGGTGCGCACGCGGACCGGGTTGAACTCCAGCCGCCCGGCGCCGTTGCTGCAGCCGTCCTTGGTGCAGCCGCAGGGGAAGGACATGCGGTCCACCTGGAGGGAGGGGACACAGGGGGGGAACATCACACACAGGAGAGGCAGCTGCCAATCAGAGCCAGTCATGAGTTGAGGAGAAGTTCGTTCAGAATCTGCTGTGGATGATTTTGGAATTTCATCTGCAGCGCTACTGGAAAAGATGCACATATGATTACACCCATTACCCGTCATTTGTCATCTGTTTCAGAAGCAAAACACCTTTGTAACTATTTTTTTTTGTATGATTTGGATCAATCTAGTATCATATCTGTTCTATTTAGAACAGTTTGCATGATGCTTTACTATGATAGTAAAGCATAATCCTTTAGTTTTATGGTAACCTAATGGTCTAAAAGAGGATTTGAGTTTATAAATCTTCCTGATTTGTCCAATGTTTTAAATTTGGGGCAATTCTGAAGGAAATTTTGAAGGAAAGGATCATTTTTATCTTTTTTAAACAAACAAAATCCCGTCAAAAAATGCTCAGAGTGATTTTTATTCAATTGACACTCAATTTTATAGGACAATTTTTTAAAATGGCAGATTAATCATTTACATAAAGTCTGTTCCACAAATATCTCTCTTCATGTGACCTACGTTATCATCTATATTTGGGATAATAACTGAAAGTCCTATAAATGCTTTAAAAATGCCCATCTGGCTGTGCTTTAAAAGATCTCTGTTTTAATATCCATTTCAGGTTTATTCAGTATTTTCGATATCTAATTCCATGTGACTAAATATAGTCCAGACTCATGAAAAAACTCGGAAATAGCTCTTTAGCAATTAAGGGAAGCTTTGAAGCAGATGCTAATATTACTTTGTTAGCCTAGCCGTGAAAGGTTAGCCTGTCACTGAGTTTTAGGTCACTCTTTTTCATTTTTCTGCTAAGAATCCAAAATGTTGCCGCAAAAATGACATAAAAGTAGCGGAGAAAGTAGCAGTGTCTGAAGAGCAACGTTTCTTAGCATGTGTATGAATTTAGCACAGCATTCAGTCAAATACTACTTCCTTACTTATTTCCAAATAAGAGTGTCAAATACAGTGTGATAATTCATCTTGCTAACACCTGTGCACTTATTACAAGACGCTACCTTGATATCATCAGAGGTAAAGATCAGTTTGTAACAAGAATTGTTAATTTCGAGCTAGAATTGCATTGTTTTATCGAGTTCCTCAGAACACAATGCTAACAAAGTAATCTCAAAGGCAGATACGGAGCAGCTTAGTTTGTATTTTAAAAAAAGAAAGTATTGTAATTGTAGTTATAATGAAAACATGACTTAATAAACATCTAAGCATCAATCACTTAAACCAAATTTTGCTTTAGCATCTATGAAACATTTACGCTAATCTTTGTTTAAATGTATTTTCATCCAGTAGTTGTTCACTGGGACTCTCCAGTTATGATAATTTGTTATTCATAAATTCTTTATTTATTGAAAATAAAAAAGTGAATACTTAGTTTTCCAAAAAAGTATTGTTAAAATTTGATCTGTCTGTTTTTGTCAACTCAATATAAAGTAATGTATTATGTCGCTACATCCTCTACTGGTCAATCTGCCTGAAAGAGTCAGCCATCTTTTTAACAGATCCATAGATAATTGCATCGTGATTAATCGTAATGAAGAACAAACAAACCCTCCTGATACTAAGAGGTCATTTTATATTCGATGTGTTTTCATACACAGACAGACATTTACAAAACTTTAGTATTATAGATGTGCCTCACCACATTTCCATTTACCTGGCACTTAATGCCGGCCAGGCTGCAGGCACAGGTCTCTGGGTCGCATATCCCTCGGCAGCGACACCCACACTCCTCTCTAGACATCCGCAGGGCACGCAGCTCGTGCTTCTCCTCCACATCGATGCGGCGGACCCCAGAGGCACGGAGGAGCGCGCGCCGCCTCCTGGTTGTGAGGGGCTGGAGGAAGAAGTAGTCGTCCACCTCCGTGTTGTCCACATCCAGGTCATCTTCTGAGATGTCGTCGAGCGTCAGAGTATCGGCCTCCATGGAGGACACCGTGCCGTTCTTGGTTAGCTGGAGAGACGGAACCAAGAATGTTACACGTATTTAAACTCAAAACCTGGCGATGGGTTGCTCCACCGACTTTGAGTTTGATGGCATTGAGTTTCTCCTCTTTGAGATGATCCCTCAGCATGTTCCGATGACTCCGCTTCTGCTCCATGGCAAACTCCCTGAGGGTGAAGTGCTTCACCCCGGTGTGACGCGGCGACATCCCCAGGGTGCTGCCACCCTGCGTCGGCACGCTGGTGAAGCCCTGGCGCCGGCTGAAATAGTACACGGTGACGCTCTCAAAGTGCACATTACGTCCCCGCAGTCGCTTTGACTGCCGCTGGACAGAGGCTAACGGTAAGACATAGAAGAGGGATACACAAGCCAATGATAAAGCTGAAACAGTGGAGACACAAAATATGTTTTTAAAGGGTATTTCACATACATGCTCTATATATTGTATCTATAATGTTGTGATATCTGTACATAAATATTTTCTATTTGTTGCTAATGAATCTTACTGTGGTCTACTAAAGTTCCAAATTCCGTGAAATTGCTTTGTAACCTTTTTTTTTTTTCAAATGGCTTGATATCATTGACCCTCTCATCTCAGTGGGACCCTGTGTGAGGTTTTTTGTTTTGTTTTTGTGGTTTCAGGAACTGACGGTCTGACAGGATGCCTTTATCTCTTCCCCATTGTCCGAACATAACACCTGTTCATGTTAGGTTGGAGAGCCTTTTCTTTTCAGTAAATGAAAGTATTATGTGAAAAATCTCAAACATTAATGTGTGGCAAAAGCAGAAATTCTTTAATAGGAGAAATACTAAAACATTTTCTATGAAGCCACAGATAAAGCTTAAATTACTTTGAATGAAATGACAGACAAATTACCAAATGAACAGTTTGTTGGCACAAATCGAGGTAGCATTTTCCCTCCCCCACTTGCTGCTGTCAGTCAGATGACCAACAAAAAAACCTAATTCTGATAATTGGAAATATGTCTGGTTACAAAAAAACATTAACAGTCATTGTTTAGAAAGTAAAGGACCACAATCAACATTACCTTCATTTTGATCATTTTGTTGTTGTCTTTTCTTTTACATTTTTGATTGAAGTCTCAAAGTTAAAATATTAAATAAATTTTTACATATAATCAGTATATAATTTTAGCTTAAGTAGAAATAACTAGGACGAATAAGTTGAGCTTGAGCAGATATACGCCAAGTATATTTGTAGAAAGTAGTCAATTTATTTAAAAACTACTTATAAACTATTTTACTTCTATTTTCTATCAACTATTCTACTTCTATCAACTCTTTTACTATTTTATAGTTGTTCACTTCATTAACAGTATCCTACAGATGTACTGCGCTGTTAAAGCTCGTTCTCTTTGCCTCCTGAATTCTTAAAACCCTTACCAATCAGGGTAATAAAACAAGAAAGGTTTGTTGGTGAGATCTTACGATCTAGAATCCCGGAGGGGACAGAATTATTAAGACTATCGCTGCTGTTGCCGCTGTCGCTGCAGGAAACCTCGTCATCTTCTGAGCCCTGCAGAGACAAATAAGAGGAGGGTTCCTCTTCAAGCTTTCTCTTCAGGATCCCGCTCATCCTGCAGCAGGTCCCGCTGGTCACACCTGTGTGACAGACACATTGACATAAAACAGGTTGATTAAACTTCACAACTTATTTCAAAAACTGATTTAACTTTTTAATTTGTTGAAAGCTTTCAGACAGTATACTGTAATAATTTGATTTATCTTTGACCTTAAATTCAAGCATATTTCTTTATCTAGCATGTTGCTTGCAAATGGTGGCAAACCAACTTTGTGTCCCTTTGTTACATTTTTTGTTTGTTTGTTTTAGTACACAACTTTATCTCTTTATCACTGTCACAAGGAAGCTTTGTTGAGTCACAAAAATCCAACAACTCAGTGTCAACAAAAGGTAGCAACAGGCGAGCAAATGTAGCATAGCATTTGCTGCGAAAAGAGACCAATTTTATGGTTATAAAGCTACAAAAGAGCATAATGTGGTTACGAATGGTGAATATTTGACTACATTATTTTCAAAAAGCATACAATTTGTTGCTTTGGACAATAAAAACTCTTAATTCTGCTTTGTATATTCTAGTTAATAAGTTTGACTATAACCCTGACCTTAAAGTACAATATAGCTACCTATTTGTTGCAGCTCTAACATGTTTATTTGCACATACTGTACATCCTCAGTTGCTGACCAATTTGCTCAGCATCTAAATGCATATTTTTTTGAGATATGGCATCGTTATTGGCATGTTTTGCTAATAGTAGTTAGCCTGTTAACCCGGGACAACGACAGAAACCTTTCCTGGCCTTCTGACTCACATTTGAAGTATTTTGACATTTCAAAATTAAGGAAAAGAAAATGCACCATAATCCAGTCTAATAATAAAATACCTTTTTGATTACCTTTTGTATAACTGTGGTGAATTCAAACCTTATAGTGGCATATAAATGTGGCATGTTATGCTTCTACATCTAAATTTTGGAGTTTCCAAAACATAAATAAACTTTGTCTTAACTACCGGTCCATCAAAAGCAATTAGTAAGGTAAATGTTCAAAATTAAGCATGACGGAATTATGTCCATACAACGCCTTGCAAATATATTCACAACCCTTCAACTTTTTTCCAGATTTTGTTGTGGGCAAGTTCTGATAATTGCAGAGAAAGTATATTTATATTAATTTCCCTATGGTCATTATTTTTGCTGGAACCGACTTCTGAAATTGCAGCTTCGAGTCTTGCAGCATGTTCTTCTAACATCTTTGCAAGTTTTAAAGACTGACATTTATTTGCTGATTCTTTTTTGATGCAGGATCCACACATCATGTTGCAGCCACTACCTGGTTTCACTGTGGGGATGTTGTGCTTAAGGTATTACGCAACGTTTTGCCTTTACTTTTAAGGCAACCAACACAGATTTACACCACAGAAGCAATCAGACAAATAACAGCCATCACATTTGCATTCTAAAAACTATTTCTCTTATTTCCCCCACCTCACTATTCACAAATGAACCAGAAAAGTACTGAAACCAGTCCTTCTACTTCAATTTAACATTCTACTTTATGTTGGTCTACCACTTGAAATCTCAGTGAAATATGTTGAAGTTACGAAAGAACAGAGTTTATTCATGTACTGACTTTATAAATAGGTCTTCCACTAATAGACGTTGAGTGTTCTTGGGTGACCTTGCCTGTTTGTGATGCCTTGCAAATAGAAAACAAGTCATGTCAAAGATGTAATGACATCTTTTACATTAGATTTGGGCAAACCACATGTCATCCTATTCTATGTTGATGAGCAATGAAACAGCAGTTCTAGACGCAGTCAGTTGTTGGGCGTAAAAAGGGGCCTCTTTAGGGGAACCCTCATCAACTTTTTGTTTGTTTTTATTTCCAATCAGAATCAGTTATTCAGTAGAGACATTGGGCTGGTTGAGGATTACATCACATGCAGCAGGGCTGAATGATGAGCCAAGGTTTTCCTCTTGGACCGGCTTTGTCTCGCCTCCTACAGTGTTATACAATTTTCTTCATCAGTCCAAAGTCCCTGCGCTTCCCGTTTTCAAAGGCACAAGAAAACGAAAGGGCAGGACGGCGTAATAGATAAATCAGCGATGAGTGTTGTATGTTTAAAACCTTCCATCTCCATCCATGCGCCCGTTTTAGCCCGAAATCCCTCGTTGAGTGAGTGAGCGCCGTTACTTTCTGATGCCCGCATGCACGCACAGCCTCCCACTCCCCATTCATGTCCTCATCCCAAACACTGACATGAGATTTTCTCATTGACAAATGGAAGTCAGTGCCACCATGTGACGTAAGCGAACCCTCCCGGAGGCCGAGCTGGTTCGGCTCCCCGCTGCTCTGACCGTCTTCACTGACCTGTTTCCGTCTCTTGCTTCTGGTTTCCCGGCGGTCCTCCCGACTCTCTGCTCTGCATCACACAATGTTCAGCGGCGGCCAGAATTCCCCATGTGCCGTGACGACGGAGTGAGCGCTGCCATGATGCCTGCTCTTCCTTATTTCTCTCTTTCCAGCAGCGCCTCGCACTATTGTGCCGCCTCCGTCGCTGTCTTATGCCTGCTCCCGCTGCACCCTCATTCTGTGCTCGCGCTGTCAGCTCCCTCGCCGTCTGATTCTCTCCTGCTCCGCAACCCCTCCTTCCCCTCTTCCTCTCCCTCACTCCTCACAAAGACTTGTTAGCTCGGTGCCGCTGCCGGCTGGAAGCGCTCGAGCCTGACGGAGGTGAAGCAAGCTCGCCGAGATCATACAATGTAGGAGTGCGTGCGAGAGTCCGTGGATGCTCAGTGAGGCAGGGAGGGGAAATAAGAGAAATAGTTTTTAGAATGCAAACGCGATGGGCTTTATTTGTCCGATCACTCTTCTTGTTGCGTTGAATCCGAAATCAATGGCAGGAGCCAAAAAAATAAGAGGAAACGGGTTATATCTAGCGATGCACCGATCTGCTTATTTCATTTCCGATACCGATATCTCAGGTTTAGTGCCGGCCAGTACCAAGTCTGACGCAGAAAAGCAATGCTGAATTAACTTAAAACCTTTCTTTTGATCAAACACAAGCAGCAATGTACCCAAATTAAAAATGTATTTCATAACTCTGCCCCAGTACATCACACTTAAATACACCAATAGTTTCATGAGCTTGTTCAAATATGTAAAAACAACACAACTTTAATTTACTTAGCCAATGTAAAATAAATAATAAAACTATAGTTGCAATAAGTTGTAGCTTTTTTTTAGAGAGAGAGAGAGAGATTGGTCTAGTCAAAGTCCAAATGTAAATCCAATTGAGCATGTGTGGCAGGACTAGAGAATTGATGTTCAGTCTCTTCATCCAGTCTGACTGAGCTTGAGTTAATTTACAAAGAGAAATGTGAAGAAAAAAAAAAAATCTCAAGACTTCCAAAACTAAGTAAGCCATTATTCCCTTTCCCTGCTGAAGAAAAGTATCCCACAGCATGATACCTGCACCGCCATGTTTCACCATCAGAGTAAAACATTTTTTAAAATGTGTAACGTTTTCCCTACTTTCCAGAATTCACCTCTATTTTGCGTTTGTGTTTACAACAGATTAATTGTTTAATCTGAAGTTAATGTAAATGCTGTAATCAATCAAATGTATGACTAAGATCCACGTGAACAACAGTGTCAATGAAAATGGTATGACTAACCACTCAGCCCCCACACATATTGTTGCCATAGCGACGACGCTGGACCCGGAATGTTATGTCCTCTCATTAAAGTGGCGCAGCCTTGAGTTTGTGTGCTGTGAAGACGCCGTTTCTTTTTCTGCTTGTATTTAAGCCAAGTGCGGACTCTGAGGAAATGGTTTTACAAAAACATTTTTACAACCTCATTTTTTAAAAAAATTACAAATATGGACATATTTAGATTTTAAATAAAGCCCAGAAATAAGGGTATCAATTTTAAAATGAAAATGAGCAAAAAAGGTCTCGTTAAGGAGATGAAACTGTTCTTGTAGATGAGTATAAAATATAAATGATGTATTAAATTCATTCAGAGTAACAGTTTGTTCGGTTTGAACGGCTGAATCCTGTCGGGTTTGGTCTCTGATTTGTCCTGTTCATCTCCGACACCGATGTGCAGGGGAGACGGAGCGATCCTACCAATCAGCTTCCATGGCAACGAGCCGTGGGGGAAGGGGTTTCTGGGGGATAGATGGAGGAGGGAGACAGCTAAAGGGGTTTGAGGGAGGAGGGGGCTAACATGAAGGTTTGGTGATTTTTTATTATTATTTTTTTTTTTTAAAAGAAGCTATTGTAGCATATACAGCACCTTAAAAATGTTTGCAATATTATTCACTGGGAATTCTGATAGATCAACAACAGATTGTGCATAAGGATGCAGTAATTTCTTCTTCTTTTATTTATTTATTTACGAATAAGAACATTAAAAGTGTGTCAGCGTCTAAACTAAATATGTCCTACACAGACCCAAAGAGATAGACGAAGACATGGCCGACCGTCTAACCTGACAGACTCTGGAGGAGCTGCAGAGATCCACGTCTCAGGTAGGAGGATCTGTTGCCAGGAAACTTAAACGTGGCGACTGGTAAAAAGAGAGAATCTGGAAGGAGATGCTCTGGTCAGTTGAGATGAAACTAGGTGCATGTGTCTCGTTTGAAACATTGACTCACATTGTTCGTTTATCAGCCTTTTTCTCTACTTTTACCCTCAACAATCGATCTGTATACAAATACCGCTGGAGTTTTTAGAAAATAACCCCCAAATCGTTCAAAAGGTTTTACTTTTAAATTGGTTTTCACATTTTCTCTTTGATAAAATCTTTCAACTGAATCGGTAGATGTGCAGCAATGCGTTTTTGTGCAGGAGATGGATTCTTCTTATGAGCGTGGGAGCTTTCAATTTCCCCCCTCCATCCAAATTGTATTTTTCATCAAATCATTGGCATCCGTAAAATGTAACAATGAATGACTTGCGTAACAAATTGGGGAGAAAAGTATCCAGACACAAATCTAAAGTGGTCCTGGTCTTGATCTTTATATAGATTTTTGTACTTTTGAAGCACATTTAAAATTTGAGCCTTGAATTAAGAATTTCTTGTTGGATTTTCTAATAGTCATTGCTCTGGGTTCAGTTCGTGTTCGTCTTTTTCCAAGTCGCTACGTCTATTTTGTTATTTTTGTGCTTTTTAAGGGAGTTCAGCTGTTTAATGTGGTTGTTTGTTTAGGTTAAAGTTATTATTGTTTATTTTCATAGACATAAATACATGACTTTACCTACTCTAAAAGTGCTTGATTTAAAAAAAAAAAAAAAAGGGATCTTAATCAGTCCAGTTTGACCAGCGTCCACCAGGGGGAGCTCTCGCTCAAAGAGTGTGTTTTTCTTCTCCATCCTGAGTCATGAAGCCACCATTAATTCCCAGCTCCTGCCTGGTTCTGCTGTCTGGCTGGGTGTAATTGATACCTCTGGGACTCAAACGAATGGCTCGGCTGTCTCTCTGCAGCATCAGCCACAGATTAGTGCACGCATGTCTGATAGAGAGGAAGATAAAGTTAGATCCTTGGAGCTCCATCAGCTCGGAAAACAGAAAAACAAAGCTTAATGATCCGGACTATTTTCTGTAATGGAGCAGGACTTGTAAATATCATTAGAGGGTAAAAATCAGTGAACTTATGTGATTACAGAGATAAGTTTCCACTAGATGGACGTGCGTTTGTGCAGTTTGTTCAATGATTCGTTGCTCCCGAAACCAAAGACGTCCCATCTAAGAGATGGGACAATTAATTATATAATTATATTTATTGGTTTTCAATGTTTTTGACAAATAAACAAATACAATACAAGAACAAGAGAACAATCCAGCTCTTATAGTTACATACATATATATATATACATATGCATACACACATATACATACATACATACACACACCAAAGAGAAAAGAAGGAAGAAAAAAAAAAAATTATAATAATGATGAAAGACAAATGGTCTACACCAGAGCATTTCAGATGTTTGCAATTCAGGCCTCCTCAAATTACAAATCCCCTCCAAAGAAGCACAGAAATTTCAAATCCCACATAAGACATAAAAGGTTCCCAAACTTTATGAAAGTTATTTTCTTTATCGTGCAGTTTGCTCGTTAAATAGTCCAGAGATATATAGTCCAGTACTGTATTTAGCCATTGTGATTTACTTGGTGCTTTGTCAGAAATCCAATTCAGTACCACACATTTTCTTGCACAAAAAGGGGACAATTAATTATTGAAAATTAATGTCAATAATTTTGAAATTTTCAAATAATTTCAAAATTATTTGAAAATAATTTTGAATTTATTTTCAAACTTTCAAATTCCATCTTGACATTGGATTTAGAAAGGAACCGCACACTGTTACATAAACTCCAACTTTTCACATTTTGTTCAATAACAACCACACACTCAAGTGTATTTAACTGAGTTTTAAAATGCAAAGTTTGTGTGATTTACACATCAAAAATAAAATTTAAAAAAATGAAGGAAGGAAAAAATACATCAAAATTAAACAATGTGGGCTGAAAGGTAAGATGAAGCTATTGCATTGCCTTATAACTCTGTTTCAGCTGTTTTGCAGTTTTCTGGAAGTTTGTTCCAGAGTTGTGGTGCATAGAAGCTGAATGCTGCTTCTCCCTTTTTGGTTCTGATTCTGGGGATGCAGAGCAGAAGCAGACCCAGAAGACCTGGGAGGTCTGGAAGGTTGATACAACAGCAACAGATCTTTAATGTACTGTGGTGCTGAACGGTTCAGTGATTTATAAAGGAACAACAGTATTTTAAAGTCTATTCTCTCAGTGTAAGGACTTTAGAAGTGGTATGATGTGCTCTGCCTTTTTGGTTTTAGTGAAAATGCAAGCAGCAGCGTTCTGGATCAGCTGCAACTGAGTGATTAGATGTTTTTAGGCAGACTTGTGAAGACAGTGTTGGAGTAATTAGCACAACAAAAGAAAAGCATGGAAGAGTTTCTCTAAATTTTGCTGGGACAAAGCACCGTTTAAACCTGGAAATGTTCTTCAGGTGATAGAAGGCTGACTTTGTAACCATGTTTATGTGGCTCTGAAGGTTCAGATTTCAGCCCTGATCTCTAGTTTCCAACTGTAACAACTGAAGCTGTGTGCTGACTCTAGATTGTTCCTCTTTAAATCCAAATATAATAATTTCAGTTTTGTTTCTGTCCAGCTGGAGGTAAGTTATGCCACATCCACAGATTAATTTGATGTCACCAGTTATGTAAAAATATTTTGTGTGCAAGTGTCTGATTACAAAAGTTCATGCCTTTGTTTTCAGTAGACTCGATTATTGCAATGCCATTTATACTGGATTATCGAAAAAAGCAATCAGACAGCTCCAGCTTCTCCAGAACGCTGCTGCAAGAGTCCTTACTAAAACAAAAAGAGATCAGCATATCAGTCCAGTCCTAAGATCTCTGCACTGGCTGCCTGTTGCTCAAAGAATTGAATTTAAAATCTCCCTAATGGTTTATAAAGCACTTCATAATAGAAACCCAAACTACATTTTTGATCTTCTACAACCATATATACCACTCAGACCTTTAAGGTCATCAGAATCAAACCTATTAACTGTACCGAGAGTCAGAACCAAACATGGTGAAGCAGCTTTTAGTTTTTATGCACCGACACTCTGGAATAAGCTTCCAGCTCATTGTAAGAGCGCCCCAACCTTAAGTTTATTTAAAACAAGGCTAAAAACCTTTTTATTTGAAGTCGCCTATCATTAGGTTTCTGGTTCTGCTAATTCACTATATTTTTGATGTTTATGTTACTTTGTCTATTTTAATGAGGTTGATCTTCATTGTTATTATTGTTTTTTTTTTTGTTTTTGTTTTTTTTTGGCTCTCTTGTACAAGCACTTTGAATTGTCTTTGACTGAAAGGTGCTATATAAATAAAATTGCCTTGCCTTGCCTTGCCTTGATGATAAATGGGCTACTGGAACAACAAGGCGGAAATGGGCGAGAGGTGAAAACTTGGATCTGTTGGAATGCTACT
>CAEFZY010033813.1:0-28181 GCA_903066815.1 Brachyrhaphis roseni | reverse complement strand
GGATGGATGGATGGATGGATGGATGGATGGATGGATGGATGGATGGATGGATGGATGGATGGATGGATGGATGGATGCCCTCACACTGTGGAGATGGTTTGGGAAAAAGAGACAACACAACTAAGAAGGAGAAGACATTTAGGGTTTGTTTTACAAGCGAAGGATAATTAATAGCTTCATTGAGCAAATACCATCCAGTCACCTCCCTCTTTGCTCATTTCCTCATGACTGAGCCACAATTCTCATTCATTGTTGCAGGGGACACGGAGGACCAACAGCAAACTTAAGGGGCGCTTTGATCACGACGGTTTTTATCTCAATGCCAATTGGTTTCCATCCACTGTATTTCTTGCGAGGCATCCTTGCAGGAAGGTTGTATAACTTGAAAATGACACGTCGCCCTTATTAAGTCGGCCTCATAATTGAGTTGTGACATGCTAACCGCAGTGAAGCCTGACCATAACAGTCAGTTTCCCCGTCGTGTAAAAGGCAACATGTTTATCTGAGATCATCTCAGTTTGGATGTGAGCGGCTACAGAAGGACGAGGGACGCTTTGATGCCTCGAAAACAAAGTCGGCACAGAAATCCTTAATGATGAAGGAAAACAGCATTTTCTTTCAAAGTCTTTTCACAGGCCAGATATGGCAGAGACGGGACAATCTTAATGCATTGATTAAAGGCTGTCAGCGTTGGTGAAGTAGACTGGATAACATTTGTGGAAACGGTCTTTGAGAGATGACTATAAAAGCTGATGTGGCCTTTCATCTAGGCGCAGCTGGAGAAAAAAAAAAAAAAAAGAGACGCTCCCTTCCAGCTTGATGAGCACTTTTTAAGTGGACGCTATTCTTTATGACCTATATATATTGTTTTACTCTGTCAGCGTTGGACAAAGCACAGCCATTCTTGTCCAATATCAAAAGAGTAAGGGATATTTTCTTTCCATAAAAGCACATGTCCCACTTCAACTTGATTGGGGTGGAGGGGGGGTGTGTCTCTTCTGAGTTGTGTTTTGATACATTTGAATATTTATGGGAGTTACAGCATGCGGGGTAAATTACATTACAGGCGGGGAGAATGGATGCGAGCCATTGCATACATTTTCATGTACAAATTGGCCATTGTGGTGGAGATATGAAAACCCTCCTTGAGATGATGGCCTCCAAATTAGGTTGGTAAGCAAAGTAAGGGATTTACAGTGAACCGGGGAGAACCATCTCTGATGCAGTCTTTTCCTTTTTCCTTTTTTTTTTTACGCCGTTTCCCCTTTTTTATTTGAAGGAAAAGTGCAACCCAGTGGTGGGTTCTCCTTGAGTAGCACCCATTGTGTAATTCCACAGGATAATATTGCTTTTCGTGTGGATCACTGCTGATGATGCTCACATGAGAGGGGGGGGATCATTGCGGGCAAACTCCCCTCCTAATGTGCCCATTACTTTATAATGATGCCAAGTGTTCAATTTCACAGTGGTGGCATGAATTTGTAATTACCACATATAGATTTCCCAGTGTCTTTTGATTGCGGGAGAAACATACTGTACCCACTAGCGCCTCGGGTCCAATAACCAGATGTGGAATAGTCTCCAGCTTGCCAGCAGCGTTCCCTCCCAAATGAGCTCCAGTCGGCTCTGACGGGAAGCGTTTTCCAGCTAGCTATCTTGCGCGGATCGATACTCCACCTCCTCCCATAACGCTCGCGGAAACCCAAACTTCTAATGAAGGACTTTTGTTGCCGTGTTCGGCGAGCGCCGTAATGCATGTGGTCAATATGAGAGCGGATCTGCTGAAGAAGAGCGACGGGGGGGGAAGGAAGTAAAGAGCCAAAGAAAGAGAGGATGGCGTTGTTCAGTAACAGTCTCCTGGAGTGACCCAGATTTGGTTTACCTCAAACTGTCTAACTACCTTATTTCAGATTTTCAGCCTGATAAAGTGCTCCAGGTTTTTTTTATTTTTTGTTAATCCTGGCTGGGGGATGGAGCGCATTATCCCAGGATGCAGTTTTGTCAAACTCAGATTCAATTCTTGAAAAGGTTAATGGCTTGGCCTGCAAAAAAAGAACAAATAAGGGCAAAAAAAAAAAAAAATTGTTTAGGATGAGGCTTTTCTGATCACAAATGGGCTAATAACTGAGGTGCAGGTCTGGATGTTTCCCTGATGACCTTTTGTCAGAAAAGAGCTGATTAAACAGAAGGCAGAGTCGATGCAATTGGCGGAGCATGCAATTCTCAAAAACATGAAGGCCAACTCCATCAATCTCATTTCTGCTAAACTTCCCCCATCAACAGTATGTCCGAAGCTGAAATTATGCAGGACAGCTAAATTGTACAAGTTATTTGAATTAACATTGGTAATTGTTAGTACTGATGCCTTGCAGCAAGAAGTACCTGGGTTTGAATCCTGGGCCTGGAGGCTTACATGTTCTCCCTGTGCATAATGTGGGCTCTCTCTGGGTACTCCTCCCACTGTCCAAAAAACGTGACTATTGCGTTAAGTTTTCTCTCCTAATTGCCCGTCGGTTTGAAACGCGACAATTTTGAAAAAATCTCACATTTTTCGCTAAAAATATTTTTAGGCTAGGATGAGGGGGTTTTCACAAAGCTACATTGGAAGCACTTTTCGCTCCAAAGTATAAAAGGCTTGTTGTTCTAATGGCTGAATAAGATATCGACGTCTCCTCTGATGGTGACGATAAGCGTTAGCGCCATGGCTAAAATATGAATATACCTCATCTATTTACATCTATTGCTGCCATAATTTTTAATGATTTGTCACATGAACAAGCTTATTCACGCATGATTTTAATTTCATGTATTTAACGCAAACACTGCGATTGTGAAGTTGTATTTTTTTTTCCGGCATTAGCAGAACATCAAAAAGGTTTAGTGCATATTTGTAACGCAGCTTCTGTTGCCCTGTTAAGGACTGGCGACCGATCTGGGCCGTGGCATTGCTCAAGGATTGGTTGTGGTGAAGACTAAGCTAAGTCAAAAAAGCAACACACAAAAGTCAGCAGTTTATCTACAACTATCTTGTCTCTACCTTGGCTGTGGGATTTGAATCATGACACAAAGAGTCACATCTCAGACACAAGTGGCTGAAATGATATTTCTGCATTGTCTGCCCGGACATTCAGGAGCCTTTGCATATCTGTATTGAAAAGAGTTAGTTTAGGTGGTTTGTGTATCTGATCAGGATGTTTACCAAGCAACTCATTAGGGAGAATTGCCACGTATGTCCCAGTAGAAGGAGAAGCTGAAGAGCAGACCCGGAAAAGGCCGACCTGCGATCCCTCACAATAATCTGAAAAGTGTTTGACTTTTTCTAATAGCCCTGTTACTTTCGCGATCTGATCTTGGATAATCTTAAGACAATGGATGGATGAGTTACAGTTAGAAAATTAAAAAGAACTACAGTAGGATTATTCCTGAGAAGAAATAATGGGGAATACTGTTTTCACCAGACACGAGACACAAATAAGACTGGCTTCAACCTAGAGAGTCTAATCAGTTTTCTCAGAATAAAATGACTTTAAAGTGGTGAAGACAATCTTGGAGGAAAATGTATTTATTTACTTTATATTCCACTAATCAAAATAGCCATTTGTTAAGAGCTTAACTTATCATCTTTGGGGTGTTTTGGGTCAGTAATACTTCTAATGTTTTACTGTTTAGTATGATATATTACTATATTTAGGCAAAAAGAAAAGGCATAGTAAAAGCCAGGAGGGGAGTCTCACAGTTACTTACCTGCATCTGTAGCCCGTAGTCAGATAAATGGAAGAAAGAACTCACAGTGTCATCAACTAATAGAGATTAACTCAGCACACCTTGGAGAGTGTCCTTCTCTGGAGAATAAATGAGGAATTAACAGCTCCTTCAGACAAGGTTCCCCATCATGGTAAATGTTAAGCTGAGTTTAATGCTGCCAGGTTTGATACATTTTGCAGGTCTTAGCGCATTAAAAAGAGATTTAAACCGGCTTTTGCTGATCAACCCGCAGGAAGTCTTTGTTCTCAAGCCCATGATTTATTCAGAGGCATCGTACTCGGACCGCTGCTATTTTCCTATAGCCCCCGCGTTCTTCGGCAGCATTCGTTTGTGTTGAGAAACACCATCTGGCTCGGGCAGTGAGAACTCTGTCAGAAAGTGTGGAGAGAAAGCAGGGCGGTCAAAGGGAATAGATAAGAATGTGTGAAGGTGAAGAACCTATCTATTGACCTCAAAGGGCAAGAAACGGCCTGCAGAGTTATTAGTATCATTCTGAAACCATTGTTCACTTCTTGCAATTGGAAAAAAGTATTAAAGAATCCATGCTCAGTGATTTGTAAAGGACATTCTGTGTCAAAATCTAGCTTACTGCCGGATGTATACAGATGGGTGACAAATGAACGGAAGGACGGAGCGCTTGACCTCTGCAGTGACGGGAACTGGCTCACATATGCTTCAGGCGACTTTCATTGGCAAAGTTTGGATTCTCTTGTCCTCTCAATTGGAAAGGTCACTGCGAATCAATGCAAAGTTGTTCTGAGTCATCACCTTTTTCCTGTGACAAAACCTTTCCATTCTGACGACGGATTGTCATTTTCCGGGATGACCGTGTCCCCTCTGAGAGGGGTGGAGGGGTCACTGAATACTGGTAACAATGTCGTAAGATCAGTCAATAGAACTTAGTAGAAGATTTGTAATAGATATATTTGTGATATATCATTTGCTAAACTTAATATTTTGATACATTTAAATAAACACTGCTACATTTATAATGTAAATATGCTTTAAAAGCAAAACAAGGCACATTTTTTGTTGTTCTGCTTTATATAGAGATACAGTGGGGAGGTAGTAAAGTGATTTTAGCTGGCTATATCCGGACTGCTTAACAGGCAGCATGGTAACTGTGGTTTAGTTCTTGCAGGTCTTTGTCAAAAATATATCTTCTAGCTGAAGTAAAATTCAATACGAAGTGAATAAATCCTCAGAGTTGTGAAAGGCTAACAGCTAGTCTGAATTTGGCCGTTTGTTTTCAGCTAGCATCCACTGTTTTAGCTCGTTTTAGTCGCCTAACACAACTCACACTGAAAATGTGAAAATGCTCACACCCAAACACTATCATGAGGTATTAAATGTCTAAACTTAACAAGATATTATTGAGCTTCTTAGCTGAGCAAATCTACGGCTAAGAAGAATGTATGCTAGCATATTTCTAGAGTATGCTAACATACTGTACAAGGGCAGAGGAATTAGTTGCGTCTTTCTGGCTTGCAAAGACTGAACAATATAATTCTCCTCTGACAGCCCTGGTTTGGGTGATCTTCTAGCTTTTTCTTGAGACATCTTCTGCCAAGAAGATGAACAGACTATGTTTTGGTCTTCAGAAGTTGCCAATGGAACTTAGGTTGTTCAACACATAAAACAACAACTAGCTTACCATGTTTCTCTTCAGTTGTTAAAATGAGCTAAAATGCTCCACCTGTCTGACTAACACAGTGATCTAACATCAATTTTAGGCAACAAACCATTACTGATAACTTCTGACAAATTGACATGTTTTAATGGCTTATCATGTGAACAAACTTATTTAAGTGTAAGTGTGATTTTACTTGCATTTCTTATTTAATGAAACAATTTCAATTGCGAAATTGAATTGTTTTTTGACACTAACGTTTTGCACACGTTGGTAAAGGAACGCAGCTGCTGTCGTTCTCTAATTAGATAATCGAAGTCACCCCGGCACTTTAAACTTTAAACCATAAGAAGATTACGATGGGAAAATTTGGGGATTTTAAATTGAAACTGTTTTAAAGCCTTGAATACCTTGATACGTGAAATTGGCATAATCCTGAATGAATGTGTTCTAGTGTCAAGCAGTACCTCAAGAGCTTAAGTTACAACAAATGTGCAATTGTCAGACAAAATAATTATAGATGAGGTGAGGAGAAGGGCTGTTCAAATTGCCATTACAGCAGTCTGCACTGCATTTTGAACCCTTTAAACACTCCTTTGTGAGACATACAGTCTACATCACTCTCCTGTCGGTCTCCAAAGCCTCAGATGATATAAGGTGGTTCCTTTTTTCCGGGCCCTGTCTGTTATTACTCTTTGCTTGGCCGCCTGCCACTGGTTCATGTAAACTGCACTTGTCCTTGCTAATGTACTTAGCTTTTTTGTGGCGTACAAACAGAAGTGACAAATATCCTCAAGTCCAAAAGGGGCCTATTATCTACTGCCTTTTATGCGGCGCGGCATCCATCTTTTTACCACCGCATTATGTGTTCTCTCGTGAAACATGTTTGAGTGAGGAATGATGAATGGCTTTCAATACGGAATAGATGTGCTGAAATGTGGAAAGGACAAACAACGAGGCCGCTCGTTGGTAAATCTGGATCTTTAATCTTGGCCTGTGTTCATGCGGCATTACAATCCATCACATGTCCCCCGGGAGTCATTGATTATGAAAACTAGATTATTGGTATCGGAACAACAGTGCCCACGATTTTGCACCTAAATACAGACCTGTAGTGAAAGACAAATGCATTTTTAGAAACAGTGTGAAGGTTTGCATAACTCAGCAGTGAAAGTGTTGAACGTGCAAAGGGAAATCTGTTAGGGCCAAAAGGAAACACGTCGACAAGCAAAGCATTTTGCACATGGCTCTCACATTTCCCTCAGTGAGCAAACAGGATGAATCACACAGATATTGAATGGCTAATTGTATTTTACCTCACTCTTTTACAGACTCAATAGAGAGCTAAATACCATGTCCTTCTAGGTCACATTGCTATATTTGGAAATGCTCATTGCTTTTACAGACCAAGTCAAGCATGCGAGAACACCGTCTTTCCCTTCGATCACCTCTGTTTTCCCGTTTCCTCCTGAGTGATACCGTGTCTTCTGCTTCCCTGCACAGGTTAACGGAGAGTTGAGACCGAGTTCAATCAATGCCCCGAATTACCAGACGAAAGACGATGGAGCGGCCCATTACTAAGACTGACCCACTTAAGATCTGGCCATAACAGTCAAACAAAGTGGGGCTCTTGCCAGCCTTTGAAAGCCATGTTTTCAAACCGAAACAAGTTTTTCTCATTACTGATCTGTCTGACTGGGGAAAGGTTGAATGTCTACAGCCTCAGCCACGGAAAAACTGGATCAGAAATACTGCTGGGATTATCGAAACACACATAAAAACTCCTCCATTCCTTAAACTCAGTGTCAACTTCTGCTGCTCTGTTGTGGTTTCATGTGTAATTAGGAAGTTGTGCTTTGATGAGTGGAGGAAGGAACCACCTGGGTTATGTCACCTACGCTTGAGACACGACTTGTACGTGATGAGTGTCATAGGGAAGGAAATTGAAGCAATAGGCACAGAAAGAACATCTTCAGAACAACAATGGTGCTCAGAATTGTTAAGCTGGGTTCTATCCCAGCATCCAATGGGGAAGAGGCAAACAAAACTTATTCAGTAAAAAATCACTCCATAAGTTCATTCCATTTACCATTTTGGAATTGTGGAAGGAAAACGATAGTGTACCTTGACAAAAGTCAAACATGTTGTCATCCTGCTGTATCACAGAGAGGTTAGGATGGAGCCAATCAAAAACAAAAACACAGCAGTTTTGGGCTTACATTCTGTATGAATTGTACTTTAACTAATCCACCCAGTTATCCGAGGGGAAAACATTAGCGGGACAAAGCAGCAATGTAATTGCTTTACGTTGCTGAACTCTAAGCCATGGGTATCAGTCCTGTTTCAACATCATCAACAACGACTCCAATTTCCAAAGCTAAAGCAACAAGCTTCGGTCGAGGTCTGAAACAACAATTGATTTGCTAGGCAACATGATAACCACCTTGCCACCAATATAATCTAGTAAAACAGCATTTGCTGCAGCCATTCAGTTTTTTCCAACCACAGTGGCTGGAACTTTTTGAATTGTTTTTAGCTAAAAAGTTGTGCTTGCCTAATTAATATCTCTACAAAGCCCCTGCATCCTAAAACAGAATTCAATGAAGACAACAAGTGTCAGCAACACTTGCTCAAAAAGTCTAAAATAAGAAAACAAAGTTCTAAAAATTAGTCATGAAACAAATACCAAATAGTTCAGACTGTACACCTTTTTCCCCAAAGACACTGAACCCCCAAAATCACTTTGTTTTAAATGCTAATTAGCAATTTGAGCCTCTCACTTTCTAAACATACACACGTCCAACTTCACACTCTGCCAATAATGTAATTATGACAAATGCGGCGAGATGAGAGGCAGTGAAGTGATGTAACCGGGTCAAGTAAAGATGAGTCCGCTTGCGTCACTTTCTTGACGAGTCGGTACGCGCTTAGGCTGTGACAGACGCGTACAAGTGGGGAGGCTGCCAAACTGATCATCACTGACACATATGAGCTGAAGAAGAATTTTTGTCGAGTGAGAAGGTTCATTTAAAGTGGTATGAGGTCCATTTTTAAACTTCATGGCTTCTATGAATCCCCGACGAGTTGGAAGCTATTCACATGTTTAATTGGCTGTTTATGCTGCAGCCTTCCAGCAGGGCTGGAAAGGAGGCTCAGAGTCCAGTTTGAGTTTATCCTCATGAATTTCTATTTTATTATGAGAAAAGAAATGGTGAGAAAGGGGTGACACTGCAATCCCGTGCTAATGAGTTTTACAGACTGAGCGCGCTTGTAGAACTGGACTAAGGTCAGTTTAAATCTGGCTGGGCGAAATCCACACGACACAAGCAAAGCAAGAGAACTTTCTTTCTAAATCAGTGATGCACAATCTACTAGCTTGCACTAACAAGGTTAATTATGTCCTTTTCCATTGACACGTATAGCAAAAACATGTGACAATCACCATAAACCACAGGAAACTGTTTAAGCACAAAGAAAATAAGCATTCCAGTATACGAGGGGTCATCATGCGATTTTAATCCCAACTTCCGTTGTTTTTTAGGTGATGATTGCTGCTTACGTTCGGGGCATGTTCTATGAAACCAGCCCATGTAAGTCATTCAGAAGAAGGCTTGCTCATTCGCATGCTAATCTTATGGGTTAATATTTGTTCCTCTGATTTGCAATAACCCCAAAGTCCACCTTGTTTAATAGCTCCAATGAATAATGCACAATGCTTCTACGATGTTTAGAAATGCATATCTTTGTAGATGAAACTCCTGGCCAATCTTGGCTGATTTAATGTGATGTCACTATTGCCTCTGGGGGAAACGGGAGAAAGCCTCAGTAGTGTTCTGTAAATACTGGAGCCTTTTTAGCTAGCATTGTGCTGTGCTAATGTTGACTTCAGCGCAACTTCTGATAAAATATATATACGTGTTACAAGAGTTGCAATATTAAGTTGCAATTATTATTTTCTAAATGAGGTAGCTAGTCAGGTGGAAGCTAACGGTCAGAAGCACATGCATGTTTGACAACATGATAAAATCACAGCCCCATCTAGTGGCCTCGCATGACAACTACAGCTGATTGAAGGTGTCTCGGGGGCACCGTCTAAAGGTTGAACTTTTCCCCAATGGATATCCAAAAATACTGCCAGTTTACAGACAATTGTCTTGTGTAAATGTAGCCTATTAGCGATTAGCGCAGTTAGCACTGCTAGGATTACCAAAAGAGGAATCTAAGTTCATTCACTTTAAAGAGACTCTTTCTTTTCTGTAATTCCTCTTATGTTTAACCACCTCACTGATACTGAACTGGATTTGAAAAAAATCTCCACTCAAAGAAGCGTGGAACATAGCGTAACCCTTTAGCGTTTAGCTTTTGCTTCTTTATTGGACGGAAACCAACAGCTTTTTTCTGTTTTTAACCGGCTGGTCACTGATTAGGCTAATAACGGGCTCAAAAATTTAACATCCAGATTAATGTAAAATTTTTATGTGTCCAGTACATGTCTATTTTTATTCCATTGCAAAGGAAATCTCACTTGTCAGTCAAGCTGAGTGGCTCATGCTCCGTCTGTTTGTTTGGGTTCTCTAAGTGTCCCTCAATCATCTGTCTCCTCTCAGCCAAACGGTTTATCACAGCTCCTCTTCTTTTTACTCCAAGTAAATCAGCGTTCTTGCTGAAATAACCCTGAAATGTAAGCAGCAGTGGGTCAAGGCATTAAATGTTTTCCAAAGCGTTGCTCAAGTTGCTCGGTATCTTAAAAATTTTCGTCTCACTTAAACACAAGAGAGAGAGTGAAGGGGTTCTGAGCTTGTTTGATTTTCCCTTTATGGAAACCCTGCATAAAAAAACTAAATTACACCTGAATTTAGTAATAGTTTCCTTATGCAGTATGATACTAGATATATCGCTATCAGTACCAGTATTGCAGATACTGATACTGATATTATCATCAAACTTCTGACCCTTCTTAGGTATTTTTGTGGTTTTTCTTTTCAATTATTTCTTTTAAAACCTTGGATGGAATGTAAATAAAGTCTACAGATGTCTACAAACTTATTTTAATAGCATATTTACATGGTATACTAAAAAGATAGAAAAACAAAACAAATCACAGAATTGTTCAGTGTCGACTGGTCCAAAAGTAAACTGGGTCAAATCTTTCCGGATGTGGATTCAAGCTGTGTGAGGTGCCCATATGTTTTGGGCCTATCCCTCTTTATTCCAATTTTGGAAATCTGTTTTTTATTCCCTTTCCGTAACCACCTCGACCACAGTACAGCCTTCTACAATCACAGCGTTATTTGGGGTCCTCCCCAAAAACCAATTATTGTCACCTCATCATGCCGACCTTGTGGCCTTCCTCACACTACTGGCTGGCCGTATTATACTGATGCATTGGAAGAATCTGCACATTCTCATTGGATAAAAGATGCCATTTTGTTCATGAAACTGGAAAAAAAATTAGGCATACTCTCAAAGGCTCTGAAATCATATTTTCAAGAATCTGGTCACCGTTTTTGGACCATGTTGTGTTTCTGACACTCGCTGTGACCCCATGACTGCTGCTCCCCATACTTGTAACAGCATACACCCTTTATCGAAGTCTTATAACAATTTTAGTAGCACAGAATACATTATGTCTTTTAGGTGCCCTGCTTTAGTTGTTTTTTGTTTAATTTATATTTTATTTATTTTCTGCAACCTCTGTTTGTTTATTTTTTTAGTTACCTACTTTTTATCCACGTACCTATGGAAATAATTGCTGGGTTTTGTTTTGTCATTTATTAGTTTGTGGGGTTTTTTCTCCAAATTACTACCTGAAGTATGACTTGAGTGTCGATGTACGGTGCACATTGTTTTTCTAAAAATCAGAAATAAATTACAAAACATATTGTAAACTGTTTTCTAAATGAACTGCAAAAATTTTTAACCCGAAAGCAAATCAAAGCAAAGTCTTCTTAATGGTTGAAGAGGGAATATGAAACTAAAATATGGATCCCATACTGATAACGACTTGGTATCAATATTATCAATATTTTTGGATTGGTCCGCTCACCTTTTTTTGACAGTTTCTCTGGGATCTCATTAAAAAGACCTTAAATCTTCAGAATGAAGTTCTGGATGCCTCAACACTGGTAAGTGGGAGGAATGACAGATTATCGTCTCATATTGTGTGTTTTGCAACTGTTAGCCCAAAATTAAGAGATTTTGAAGAGCATAATGGGGAAAAAACAAGTAATTTTACAGAGTCATGAATATTTTTTCACAAGAACATAATTTGCTAATTAGTCATTTAAAGCTTTGGTTTTGTTTTTCTTTTGGAAAAATAATTACATTTTCCTTTTTGAGCTTAACTTTTAAAAGCTTCACTCCTTTGATTTCTGTCGTTTTGGTTCATTTTTCGTACAGTTTACTCACCGCAGCGGTTCACTAATTAAGACCGTGATTTGGCTTCATCAAACCACAGAGCTGCGGCGCGTTAACGGCGATATATCAGCGGCATCGCAGGCTCCGATAACCCCCACTGACCCCTGCCTCCACCCTCCACCCTCCAGCCCACCTCCGCCCAGCTCCAAAATCTCAGTTTGAGGAGCGCGTTTTCATCAGCTCGCCACATGTTTACATCACTCTCTGCGTCTCTCGGGCGGCGAGAGATGTGGGGAGTTTGGCTCCAGCTCAAACACCCTCACCACCTCCTCCTTCAACGCCACGTCCCCGACACCGTCTCTCCTCCTTCCCTCTCAACAAACACATTCCGCTCTGGGCTCGTCGAAAGGGATACCCATCAGCCCCCAGAGCGAAATTCCAGCGCGTTTTCTGGGAAAGCAGAAGTTGTGCTTTCATGAGGCCGGACGGCCAGAATAAAAATGAAAAATAAAATAAAAAAGCAGCAGATTATTGAGGGGCGCCGAACGTCTTTCGTTTTAACCCTTGACAGGTACCGCTGGGCCGGTTGATGGAGGAGACGGAGAACGTTACATCAGTTCGGCGTCGCCTGTTGAATATTCATCAACGGGACACGATCGATTTGGATCAAAAACAGAAAAATCCTTCCCTAAATGACACACGGAGGTGATTTCTGGGTCTTCTCCGAGAGCGAGAACATTCCTCACAGCTCAATCAGGGAACGACAAAACAGAGGTGATTCTGACTCGAACATTCCTCGCTGTGATATCTGAGGAGCGCAAATTCTTTCTTTCTTTCTTTTTTTTTTTTGTCCTCCCCCACTTTTAATAGACAGGCGGCTCGGTACATCCACACTACATTCCTCCCGGCTCAATCAAGCGAGCATGAGAAGATGTCAGAGAAGGCCGCCCGAGGCTGCTCTGGGATGGTTCACTCTTATCTGCCCAGACGAAGCCTTCCGGCTCTGACCTGGCAACCGTCAGTCTCCTCCCGACGCCGAGCTCCCGGGCCTCTAATGAAGAAAGTGCACATCACTCGGAGGAGCACTCCCACCGCTGCCACCGCACATTAGGCCGGCTTTCAGCGTGGCAACAGGAAGCAGGAGCTCAAATTTATGTCCATAAAGCCACAAACGTTTTTTTTTTCTGCTCTTATAACATAAACTATAACAGTATTTTAATGTTCTTCACTGCAAAGATAGAAAATATTACCAAGTATTTATTTATTTTCTGTCTAGTTTCTTGTGCAAATGTGTTGGAACACTTGAAATAAGAGTTACAAGTGACTTTTCAGCAAGTCCATAATTCCTTAAAGGAGAAGCATTATGTGTTTTTCAGCTACACAGAATAATTTTACAGAAAAATCAAGTGTCCATTTTACAAAAAAAATGCTATAAATATGGCTTAAAAGAAATTTGACTTTGTAATTTAACACCTTGAAATTGGGCCTCTGTCTCTTTAAAAACTCCTGCTCTTTTTTTAAAATTCCACCCTCAGGAAGTCATCACAGCATCGCTCCTCTGTTAGCTCTTTAACAACATTTTCACCAGACTTGCACTGAGAAGTAGCTCATATAATGAGCTCAACAAACGCGCGGTTCCGTCTGGTGTTTGCTAATTGCTGCTGGCTAGTCTGAAGGAGCTGAGTGGCGGAGTCTCTGATCAAGAAATTACTGATTTAAATAAAGCTCCTATTTCTGGTAGAAATGTTAGCTAAAAGTTAGTTTTGTCTTATTTAAAATGTACTAAGATATTTTTATTAGTAAGTGGACCAAAAGAGCTTTATAAAATTGCGTGTTTCTGCAGCGTTTTTAGGAGGAGTGTGTGTTGTTTGGGTAAATTGGACACAATGAGTATCTCGTTGCACACACTGAATGGGAGTCGGGTCAGTCCGCTCTGTCTCTCAGTACATTTTTACGAACACATTGTAATTTAGAATGGAATCACTCATTAAATTTAAAGGGATGTGGGAGGGCTTGGCCGCAGTCCCAGCAGTCGGCCCATCAGAATATGGTGCGGCTCGGCCGTGCGCGAGCATTCCAGTCCAGGAAGGTTGAACATGTTTGTTTTATTGACCTAAAACAAATTGTCTGACTGTGGAAGAGAACGCAGGAGGAACTGCCGGCTCGCGGTACAGATCCGAACACAGTCTGTTTCCTGTTAGTTTACATGCATGCATTCCACTTTTCATGCATCGCTTTAAGTTGCACTTTGCACAAAGAATGTTTGAGCTAAATGCTTTTTTTTTTTTTTATGTTCTTCATTTGAGAAAATTATGTCATCCGAGAAAACGAAAGCTGTTATCATGTGGCAGGATAATTTTCCCGTTATCTCTGGATGATAATATTTGTTTCCTCGTGATAACCAGATATTTGCCCTGGGGGGGGATGTTTTGCTTTTGAAAATGGTTTGAAAATCAGAATTTGGCCTATCTTCTTTTTTTTTTTTTTTTAAGAAACTTGCTGGTTTAGATTTTCCACAATGTACCTCATCTGTTTATGTAAAGATTTGATTAGAAGAAGCCGTTTGGATGCTGGCCAACAAAATTAATTTATAAAAATCTTCCTTTTAGATGTATGAATAGAGACCAGCCCTATCGTCTAACATTAGACACACACACACACACCCCCACACACAAAAAAAAAAGTCTATTTTTTATGTCGTTACATTTCTAGCTAAGTTTTGTTTCAGCTGAAGAGAAACAAAACTGAAGTTGTTATTTTGGGACAAAAAGAGGAACAACCTACAGTAACACAGCTTCTGTTATCACAGCTAAAAACAAGAGATTAGGGTGTAGAGATGGACTCTGACCTGAACGTTCAGAGTCACATAAAGACAGTTAGAAAGTCAGTCTTCTATCACCTGAAGAACAATTCCAGGATTAAAGGACTAATGTCCCAATAAGATTTTTTTAAGTATATATTTAGTTGCTTTGATTACTGCAACAGTAGCTGCGTTACTATTGACCACAAAGTTGCATAATTTGATATTTTAAAAATAAATTAGCTTAAAGGAAGCACAAAGATAAAAGAAAAAAAAAACTTTGGGGATAAAATGTTTTGGCCCTTTAGATACTTTGGTCATATTGAAATCGGTGTTTTCCGCAAAACTCCAATGGAAACACTTTTTTTTTTGCATCACATGAGTTACATGATCAAAAACTGGATGTTTCCACTGGTACAAACCCATGAAGAAGAAGACGACAGGAAGTGGTAAGGGGATCAGGGCGCAGGGTGGGTTTAATGACTTATCATGTGACCAAAGTTACACACGTTTGATTTTATTTTTTTCTTATTTAGTAAAAACACTATAAATGCAAAATTGTGTTTTTCTTTTCTTCTTTACATTTGTAGAATATTGACAAAGTTTTTCACACATTTGTAATGGAAACACATCTACTGTCTTCACAGGTATGCCTAAAAAAAATCTAGAACGCTGCTGCTCAAGTTCTCACTAAGACAGAGCACATCACCCAGTTCTACAGTCCCTACACAGGCTACCTGTAGCTTCGAGAATAAACTTTAAAATACTGCTGTTAGTTTATAAATCACGACTGAGCACCACAATACATTAAAGATTGTATCAACCTCCCTGACCTCTCAGGTCTTCTGCTTCTGGTTCCGTTCTGGGTCCCCAGAACCAGAACCAAACGAGGAGAAGCAGCATTCAGCTTCTACGCAGCACAAATCTGGAACAAACTTCCAGAAAACTGCAAAACACCTGAGAAACTGAGTTCCCTTAAACCAGTCGCATGCTTAGAGCTGCCTTTGATTAGTAGGAAGTGGAACATCAACATTTTTTATGTGTATTTACTTGATGATGACATTTGACAAAATGTAATGTTTGTTGCTCATTTCATTATTGGTGACTGCGTGACGTTTTCGTCCAGTAGTTTCTCCCCGCGCCCCGTGTTCCCCTGAACACTGCCGGTCGCCCATGTCACGGTGCATCACCTCTGCTGCTTCATATTAAAAGAATGAAGCAGCATTCTTTTAATCGCCTCGCTCTTTGGTTCCTCGGCAACCGGGCTGAGCGACGTCGGAGTGGAGCGCCTCTTTGATTCCCCCGGACCATGTCTTCTAATGAACCCCCAAAAAGCACGTTGTGAGATGAAAACCTTAGATTAACACCGGACTCATAATGAAACTGAGCCAGACGCTCATATTGATTGTTGTAATGAAACGTTTTGTCCGTCATGGAGGCTTCAGACGAATCAATCCATCTCGAACACCCCCACTCCCCCTCTTCATCTTAAATATCTGATGGCGGTGGGGCTTCATGGTCATATTTGCATCGGGAGGCTCGTTTTGTCTGAACGTCAAAGTGATGAAGAGCCGACACGAACTGCAATACGTCCGCATATGCATGCTATTCATGATCGGGTCTTTGCTCAATGTCAAGAATCTGCACTTCCAAAGAAAAGTATTACACGGCCAATCCATACGCAGTGTATCAATACTCCTCTATCTGGACTCAGTGAAAACATTGTATGGGATCGATGCGCTTCAGCCTCGAGGCCTGAGATGTTCTATTAACGGTTTCACACAGCCGTTTAAATCAGTGGAAAGGGGGTCGATTCTGAGTCAACCAGAGTATCAGCGATGCTCGGTTTTCATGATGGGGATGCAAGTATGAATGAAACGTCAACGCCTTTCTCAGATTTAAAAAAAAAAAAACAAACAAAAAAAAAAACAGTTTGCAAGATTTGGCATAACAAGTAGTAAAAAAATAAAAATCACAACGTATTAGTAAGATTAGAGGAGAATTTGGGGGGAAAAAACAGGCGTCGGTTTCGGTGTGGTGAAGATTTGGTGGTAACAGAAATGTCCGGCCCTATTTTAGGAAAACCGAAGCAGCAATGGTTCTCTTTAGAGTTCTATCACTAAGTCACAGCTGCTAACCTTATAGCTTTTCAGCAATAAATTCCATACGTATTGATTTGATTAGGAGTCTGCAGTCCACGTTTGATTTTAGTTATTTCTTTGTGTCTGCAAACTTTGTCTGAACGGTAAAATGTTGCGGACAGTTAACCACTTTCTTTCTTTCTGATTTCCGAGGAGTGAGATGAAGGCAGAACAGAGAGACGGTTCTGTAAAAAAAAAAAAATCCAAATCGTCGTCAAAGGAGCAACAAAAACTACAACTGAACCTTAAAAGTCAATGACTATTTCCTCTCCTTTGAGATTACGTCAATAAATTGCGACGCTGTGATACATTTCCCTCCCTCTATAAACATATTTGGCTTGTAACTTTACAACGAGCGTCTGATCATAACTATAAAAACATCAGTAACGCTTTAAGTGTCTCAAGTTGATGCTCAATCCTCGATATGAATTCCAGGAGAACAAGGACCGGGAGAACGGTGAAGAGGAGCAGGAAACGGGGGGAACGTGAGCCGACCTGAACCAGGCCGACCGTCAGAACAGGAAGCGTTAGAATAACCAGAGAATCCAAACAATGAGCCGCCTCCACCCAGCCACTGTCAAAAAAAAAAAATCACTGTTTCTTGTGACTTCAGCTCCTGTTTGTTCCTCCATCATTCCCAGTGAGCGGTAATTGCGCAGCAAAACATCCTGTTTTGAGTCGCCTAACTCAATAGAGTTGCCGCAGCGATAAACAATAAGAGTAATTCCTAAGCCGTGTAATGGCAAGAAATTAAAAGGAAATGGGTTGTGACAGAAACAAAAAAAAAAATCATATTTAATTTTTTCCTTTTTTACACCCCTCGGAACGTGGTATCACATTCTCATCCCTAAAAAAAAAAAAAAAAAAGAGGTCAAGCTGACGTGTTGTCTTGTTTATGCTGCTGTAAAGATGACAGCTCCCAAAGGACGTTATAAATGAATTTATAAGATTCCAACGCGGGTGGGAGTGGGGTGTGATTTATGCCTGGAACTTGCTGAGACGGTGGCCTGGGTCAGGGAGAAAACCCCGGCCAAGGTTGACTTTGAGCTCAGATTAAAGTCTGACTGAAGCCTGAGAGCCAGGAATTATGGAAGATGGTACATTTTTACAGCATTTCCCAAATAAACGTAAGCCAATAAAACAATTGGTGGGGTGGGCAGAAAAAAGAGGCAAACTAATGCATCAGAAGGAGGCCAAGCCATCATGACAACAGGAAGTGAGGTAAACCTTCAGGTGTGTCCGCATGGAATCCGATGAAGACTTATGAGGAAAACTGGGGGTGACTACGACGTGCTGGAGATGAGAACGTTTCAGCCGAAAAACTGAAATTTTCTAAAAAAAAAAACATCTGAAAATTTATGAGTTTAGAAAGTGCAAAAGGTTAGCTGGTAAAAAAAAAAAAAGACATTTTCAAACAAAAAATAAGTGGAAATTTCTGACTCTCTCACGAGAACATTTTTGACTGCTGGAAATTTTCTGTATTTTTGTCCCATTCCACTGTCACTTTTAGACTAATACACATTAGGAACTCATGTGAAAACTGGAAAACTCAAAAATGACCACATGTGTACTTTGCGCTCCTCCCCTTGTGCCTGTTTTCTGTCTCACTCTAGAAGATGAGACTTTTGACAAATTTACAAATTCTAACCGTGGTCAGTTCTGCTGAATATTTTTTTTATTTTTTATTTAGGATTTCCTCTTTAAAATAATGTGGAATAAAACACAGATCCATCAAAATTTCCGCTACAGTATAACAATAATCTGTGGGCAGCTCTTAAACCCATTAAGCAGATGGTGCGTGAGAGAGACTTTCCTTGCTTTTTCCTCATAAGGGAGCTGCTGAAAAACACATTTCACTGCTAAGATTATCCAGCTTTGCCTTAAATCTGTCCACTGAGTGTCAGACAAAGAGGAGAGGTCGCAGCTCAGCCATAAACGCAGTTAGCTCACTTGAGTGGCACCATGAAGGAAGGCTTAAGTTAGAACGGTTTGGATAGACGCTGAAATCTGCAGAGATCCACCGAAACACACGACAAGTTGAGACCTTCAGGGTTGCATTGGGAATATGTCTCCAGCAGTTGGGTTACTAAGGTTACCATTGTATGTTTATGTAGAAAAATTGGACATAGTTTGCTTACCTTGTTCCAGTGTTTCAATAATTCATGGTCTGGTATCAGACATTGGAATGGGCTTGATTGGTTTCAGTGAAGTCTAAGCAAAATGTTATGCTTTGGTATAGCTGCTGTCCATGCATCATTTTTTTTATGTAACGGGTTTTTAGCACCAACCGGACCCAAAAACACCACAGTCCCCACAGCACAAGTTAAACAGACTATAATCAATAATCAGAATGTGGAAGATGAATATCAGCTTCTTATCAGTTGATGAATGACTGTCAGAGCAATCGGGAAGTATTGTGTAATCAGGAATTGGTGAAGAACTCAGCAGACTGTGGTTTCAAAGGCGAATCTTATCTGAAATTTGGTTCCTTTACTGGGGATTGTTTCACCCACAGGACCACATAGAGAAGAATCCTCAATACGCTGACAATGAAAACGATAGCGAAATGCTAAAATAGACATATTGTGCAGAATGTGATGTCCTTTTTACTCTTTTGCTCTTTATATAGTACAAGTAAAACATCCTGAGAAGTTTATTAAGCTTTCAAGGTAGCTTGCTTTCTTAGAAGTAATGCTAACTTTCCTTTTAGCTAGTTGACCAACAGTGCAATGCAACAGGTGCTTCATGTGGTTTTTTACTTTGTCTTGTATCTCATAAAAAAGGACTACAGAACTATAACAAATGGCATGAAGGAGTTTTTCAAACATTACTGCACGATGATACCAGTTTTCACTTTCAGCAAATAACCGCAGCTTTGTAGAAAAAGTAAACGGTCCCTGCTAACTTGCAACTAGCATGCTAGCACGAACAGTCGCAAGCTACACAGAGCTGTTCCATGTGGAGTTTGCATAGTTACCTGAGAACGCCTTTTTTTTTTTCCTCGAGGAATAGCTGCGCTGAAACGGGTAATCAGCTTTGTGTCGAACAAAAAGCAGGTGTGTGTGAAGCTTGCAGCGTGGGGAAGGAGCTTAAAGGGAAGAAGTGGGTGCATGCTGTGGCAGCCAAAGAGAGGAGGGAAGGAAGGCTCCACTTTTTTTTTCTTTCCCTCCTTTTAAAGAAGAAAAAAAAAAGAAAAGAGGGAAAGAAGGCTGATGATAAATCCCAGAAATAGATTTTGGGCTCAAAGTAACAGAATCCAAGCTGTTCCCTCTTTGCCATACGGCATCTGTCTTCAAACGTCTGGGATGACACAGCAAGCATCCTGTTTATTGACTACCAGCAGGAAGCGCTTTCAGAGCTTACAATGTGTGCTAGTTACAAGTCTCCTTGCTGCTGTTGCCGTATCCCCCCCCTTTCTTTTGTAACCTCATCCCTCTCCCAAAAAAAAAAAAAGAAAAGAAAAGAGAAAGGGGCAGGGGGGGAAGCTGACTCCCAGGGAAAGCAGCGCATCAATATTCATTCATGCAGAACATGCGCTGTCAAGTAGAAATAGAGACGGCGATGAGTGCTGCATTTATTTGTCGTTTACCTCCTGGTATGCTAATATAATGAGGTCTGCACACCAAATAACCAAAGTCTGCGTGAACGCTGATCCTCTCTGGTGTTTCTATATGCGCCTGGCAAACCGAGAACACAAATACCGCCTTCGGGGGGTTTGGATCCACCCTCCCCTCCAGAGAATACTTAGCAGTAACATAGGGCTGTGTTTCCCTTTGAGGCTGTAAGGAGAAAATGATATTATTCTATCAGCATAAGGTTATTGCATTATGTGTTCCTTACATACTTCAATAAGTCATAAATCTTAAGGCGAAGCGCTGGGGGTGGTGGGGGGGGCTGCACAGAAGGTAGAGCACATCATTGTTTTATTGATGACAAGCTGTGAAATGGTCCGACTGTCACGCTGGTTGTTAGACGGCGGATGAGCGGCTCAAACCGGGGAGCCTGCCCAAACTATTAAAAGGGTCAGAAAAGGCAGAGAGGATTGGAGAATTAAAAAAAAAATATATATGAATAATTTCTGTTTTAGTCAACTTTTTTTTAGCTTTACTTCCTGTTATAATGTTTTTCCCTCATCTAAAACATACCTGGAGTGTTGCCTTGATTCTTTCATGCATGTTTGAGACATCCTTTAATTTTCCACGGCAACTATTGAACTGTCCAAAATGCCTGGGTGGACCTAGCCCCGCCTTCATGGACAAAGCCCCTCCTTGGAGCTGCAGTTTTCAAGCTTTCGAGCTTCTGTCTCCCAATCAGCTCCTTTAGACTAGCCAGCAGTGAGCGAACACCTACCAGACACAAGCTACTTCTCCGTGAGACGCTGATAAAAACGTTGTGCAAGGGTTAATAGAGAAGCAATATTGTGATGACTTTCTGAAGGTGGAGTTTCTGAAAGAGCAGGGGTGTCTTAAAGAGACATAGGCCTTATTTCAAGGTGTTAAATTACAAAATAAAATTTGTTTTATGTCATATATGATATTTATAGCATTATTAGAACAACTGAAAGTAACATAGTTACTTGGTTAATTGCTATAAAATGGCAGTATGTGCCTGGAAAATTGCTTTTAAATGGCTCAAGCCAGCAAAAATTGGAGTCTAGCAAATCTTTACCTCACTTTGATCATCCAGTCGCCATGACATCCCTGTACTTCATGTTGTTTATCATGGCAGAAATCCACTTCATTGAATTAGTATTTTAATCAACTAAGTATGCAAGGATAACGGTTTTCATGTAAGTTAATAACGGCTTTTAACCTCTCAGAACTGCTCAGCTGTTCACTCTAAACCTGTGTAGAAGTGTAATTTACCAAAAAAAAAAAAAAAAAAGAAACTGTTCCAAATATCCAACATCCTTCACCTCTTAAGGTTTCCTTATAGGTGGGCAAGACTCTCTGAATGGCCTTGATTTGGAAACTTTGATCAGCTTCTGCTGCTTGAGCAGCAAGGAAGGAATGAGGGAGCAGCATGAAAATAAAAAAATGGAGAAAATCGTTAACATTTTCCACGGTCGGGGCAAACCTGCGGTCTTCCCCCCAGCCTACAGTAGATCATTATGATGATTTCTGCGCCGGCTGCCAGGACAGAACCTGATACATGACCCCTTGTAAAATTTTAAGATGCGTATAAAACAACGTGGATGTACGGTTTGACTGCACACTGGCACGAGTTAGGACCGGTGCGTCTCCTATCGCTCTCACAGTGTAAACAGCTTTTCCTGACATGATGAGAGGAGGGCCTCCGAGGGCCATGCCAGGACTTTACCCGTCTGCGTCTTCTCAAACACAGTGAAGCCTTCGGGCTGCAGAGGTACAACAGTGTTACACCCACCATCATTCATACAAGGCTGGCTGTGGTTTTGAGGATCCAGGCCTGGCAAAAGTATTCAAACCCCTTAAAGCTTGGTGAGTTTTTTTTCCACATTCAGTCACATTAAAACAGTCGCTAATGCCGTTACAGTATAATATGAGACAGATAATCTGTGCAAAAATAAAGCTAATCCACCTCGTCCCTGAGCTGTAGAAACACACCACTCCCAGTTGGAAACAACCAATCAGAGACAGGAGGCGGGTCTTAGCGCTGTTAATCATCCTTGTGTACATGTTTATGAATGTGCTAATGGTGGTAAAACAGCTCACCGTTAAAGGAACACCATTCATCCGCCATCATGGGTGGTTATGCTTAACTAGCCATAGCATTCGTGGCAAGCTACACTTGGGGAGAGCACCAGAGTGCTGTCAATCAGAGAGCACTGATTGACAGCGCTAAGACCCGCCTCCTGGTTCTAAGAGGTTGTTTCTGACTGAGTGGTGCATTTCTGCCGTTAGTACAGATATGCAACTGTGAAAATAATTTAGCACAGGAGATAAAATGTTTTCATAGATTATCTGTCTTAAATCAAACTGCCAAAATGTTTTGACAAATATGTAAAAAAACATATATTTTTTAAATAAAGCTACATCCTGCAGCCTGGGATTTTATCTGACCTCTTCGTTTATTATGAACTATGGAAATGTTTATTAAAGTTTTGCTCCATTGTCTTATTGTGTACCACAGCACGTTGACATTTATCACCAACTGTGGTTCTTTTGCACATCATTGTAAACTCAACTCTAAAACTCTCTGGACATCAATATATATTCACACAACAGCTCAGATATTGGTGTGTGTTTATTTATAGCACTGTTCTGGGTACTACTCCTTATTATCAATCTTGTTTTGTTAGCAAGGAAACATGAAAAGTTACAATCTTAGATCTATGCATGTTTTACAATTAGTTGTCAAAGTTCCACCTGAATAAATCTTTAGGTTTTCGACCAATCCTTCCAGGAATAACAAATTGAAACCAGTTTTATGGGTTAATGAAGTTGCTCCTTGCTGTCTGGTATTGCTTGAGTCTCACCAGATCGTCGTCTATCATGTGAAATAAATTAATTTGGTGGCGGAACTTGATTAAAATTTTTAATCGAGTTAATCTCAGTCAGACAATCACATTTTCATCTTAAACAATATATCGACAAATAAGCAATATTCTTATCTCAAATACAGTTTCTGCTGCTAAATTATGGAATAACTAGGCCTGTCAACTCTACAGGAAAATATATTTGATTTTAGTCTGCTTTTTAGGTTATTCAACCATCAGAATGATGCAATGTGTTATTCATTCACCTTTCAAATGTTTTCCCTTCATGAAACTGTTTGTTTCATTGAGATGGTATTTTAGGTTTCGCTAGTTAGCCAACTCCTGTTAGCATAACTTCTACACAACACTAGTCTTTTCCAGAGATAGTTTTTTTGAAGCAGAAATGAACCCCCAGTGGGCCAAGAGAAGCAGATCTGTCGTCCATTGCTGTTTGAAAATGTCGCTTGTGCGTCAGGTTTATGGGTGTACCAGAAACACGTGAATACAAAGGTTCCGTTCTGAACTTTAGTACGTCAAAAAAAATAAATAAATTGACACGTGAAAATTTTCTGGGAGGGCCCCTTGCAGTATGAATGCCTTTGCAAGTCACCCTATGAATATGTGGCCCTCACATCTACATCGAGTGTCTGTAAAAATGTAACATCCTGAAACACACTCCAAACAAAAATTTTGCTATGAGTCAGAAAAAGGGCCAAAAGTGTCTAGTTCATACATCATGTCTGTTTTTTTTTACCCTTACTTTCAATGAATCAAAGAAAAAGCACAAGGGGAGAAAACTGCTGGTCACCAAATGTCACGGTAGCATTTCGAACACGTGTCGGTGCTCCGGTGTCTGTTCAGTTAAAAGCCCTGAAATCACTCTCCGTGTGTGTGTGTCTGTGTGTGACTGACATTGTTTATGTTTCACTTATCTCCGGCAGATGTTAGCTGAGTGAAATTGAATTCCTGGCAATGAGGGGAGGAGGGTTCACGGCTCGCATCCTCTTTTATGTCTGGGGACAGGATTTCTCCTGGCCAGCCTTGATCCCCTGATTGTCCGCACGGCGAGGTGACTGACGACAGAGGTCGGGGGGTCAAACGGGCTCTTCCTGACTTCGCTTGGACCAAGGAGCCGGTCTGACAGCGTCTGCGGCCAAAACGACGCAAAACCAGAAGCAAATCCTACCAGGAGGTAATACAAATCAGCAGCTTGATTCTCGCAGCGGCGGCAATAACGACTGAGTCAACACACTGGGCGCAGAGTTTCTTTTCTTTTTCTTTTTTTTTCTCCCCACATTATCAGGCTGGACTTGTAAATCTCCCTGAAAGATAAATCCCACAGTGATAAAATGTAGTCAGTCATCTTTATTGGATTTCTCAGACCAGTGTGAAAACGGCGAGATGAAATCGCCGCTCGCGAATAAAAAAACACGACTGAGAACCTCCCCCCCCCACCATCACCACCACCACCACCACCTAACTCCCCGAGTGAAAGGCTTTGCTCGGATGCTGAATGGCGGACATTTATCTCATGGACTCGGAGCTGCTGCTCTCTGCCATTTTCTTCCCCCCAGAAATTGTTGTTTAGATGATGCAGCATCGCTTTACTGTAAAACCAATAGAGAGAGTGAGAAGGGGGGGGAGGAGGGGGGGAGAAATCAGGAGAGCAATTTGATGTCATTTGCTGGAGAGGCCGGTCTTATGTGTAGGCGCTCTGTTTCCTCTTGTTTACCCCGGGCAGTTTCTCAACCCCTGCATAACAACCCTGAGCAAACATGACTATCAGCTGATATCGCAACAGTTCTCCACAAGCATGAGCAGATGACACTCATTACCGGCGCAGGTCAGGAAGACGTGGACGACAACAACAACAGCAGCAGCAACACCTCTCTGGCTTCGTTATGCTTAATTGAAATAATTTGCTTCCCTCACCGAAAGCTGGACTATCGGAAAATGACAACAATAGAAATGGGGAAGTGTGGACAATGAAAGCAGTAAGCAAGGGGAAAAAAAGCCATTCATAATTGTCATGCTTGCTTTTGCCTGAATGTTACATAATCTTTCTAAGAAAGCAAAAGAAGTTCAGTACTGTTTATGGCCTTAGGACTGATTTATTTTATCAATCCTAACTGCCATTTCAGTAATGATACCAATTTGCTCATTATTAAGCTTTATATTTTTAGTCAAGGTAAAATTATTATTGACATTATTTTCTTATAACGGAAAATGACAAAAATGACACAAAGTGTTTGTCCTTATAATTTTTTTCAAGTTCTACCACAGTTATTTTTTTTTCATTCAATCAGTGAAGTTTCTTTGTGTAGCACATTTCAGCAAAAAGGCAGTTTGAAGTGCTTTACATCATAAAAACACAAACGTATAAAGTCAGAAGACACCACACAGTCAACAATTAAGAAAACCAGTAAACTTTACATTTTGCAAAGAGCCATCATTACACATCAAAATGTTGGTCAGCAACTCTGTTCAGGTGCGTTTGTAGTCTAAATTGGAAGGAAATCAGTGTTTCAGCTGCTTTGCAGTTTTCTGGGAGCTTGACTTAGCGTTTTGAGAGCGAGTGAAAAGGAGATGCCTGTTTTTAAATACGTCAATCATGCAAAGTCATTTTGAACTTTAGTGCAGAAGTTGACGGAAGAATCCAAAATGTTGGTAATATTTTGGCGAGTGTTGGATTGATACTGACATGACACTATCGCTAATTTAGCTTCAGGTTCCATTGTAAAATTTGATTGTGTTGCAGTTTCTCAACACTACGTCAAAAAAGATTTTGATTTTCTCTCAAATGACAATTTTTTGCAGTTTATCTACTAGGAAAAACCACAATTGTTTTTGTGTTATCTCGATGATATGGTATATAATTATTTTGCAGACACCTACACTGCAAAACAACTTTTCATTAAGCAATATTAGTCTAGTTTCTAGTGTAAATATCTTTGTACATTTGAAATAAGACAACACTCACTTGCAACAAACAATACTCGCTGATGCTATTTATTTGGTGTCGGTTCGATTCCAATGCAGCGTCGCACACCTCTAGTCCCAAATATTGTTTCCTGATTGGAATATCACCAACAAGAACACAACAAAATAGTGTGCAGTTGTGAAGTGGAGGGAAAAGAATCATGGTTGTCAAACTGAGCCGTGCATTTTTATTCAGCTCCTTTAGTCAACACCCGGAACAACTTTTGTCCCATAAACTGCAAGTCTTTTTGGATACGACTCTACCAGCTCTACCATCTAGCAACCAAAATATTCACCCAGAAACTGTCTTTGCAAGACTTCTGTCGACATTATTTATAAGGTATTGCCATCTTTTCTCAATTGGACTTGGGTCTGGATCTTGGTCAGCAACCTTTTTCATTCAAAGAGTCAATTTTGCTCCTTTGCATTTACTGCAAAATAAGACTCATCTAGAGCCACAACAATTTTCTAAATATATCCTACATTTTACTATGAAAGCTAACAAAAATTAAACGAAAATTTATTTCTGTTTTTAGATTTTAGAGCAAAATAAATCCTCTATTACTAAGGAAAAAAAAAAGTTGAATGTTGAATGTGGTGAGTCATTTCTATAAAATAAAAAATTAAGAAAGATTGTTAGTGGAGATATTAAAAGAACAACTCCTAAACTTCCACATTTCTTGTTGCGTCCATTATCAAAAAATATTTTGTTTTGTTGTTTTGTGAGTCTCACAGTGGAGGGTCCAAAGAGCCACATGTGGCTCTGGAGCCGCAGGTTGCAGACCCCTGATGTAAAAAACATCCATGACATATTAATACTTTTGCAAGGCAAATATCAACAAAAAAAAAAAAGAAAAAATAGTATTAAAAATCAGTACATAAGCCGGTGTTCTCTTGTATTGTTGTACCTTCAACTTATATTAAAAACCAATAGGTGGGTCGGCGAGACCAGCAAGGTGATGTGAATTGAGAATTCATAGACTGCGTGTGTTCATTAAGAAGCATGACTGTAAAGTTTAATAGTATGCTCTCCCTCCCTTCTACCCTTGATATTTCCCATGGGGGAGACGAAAGCATGTAAATGGTCCCAAAGAAGGATGTTGCAGTTTGCAATCTTGTCACGTAATATCATATTGAACAAGTTGATGGCACGTGCTAGAATATTGATTGTTGCTTTGCCATGCATGTGTTCCTGCAGACACCTCGGTATAAATGTACCATTTGGATTTTATCTGTCATCTTCTGCTTTGAAAAGCTCTGGGTTTAATCCGGGTGTTCCTTAGATGCCATCCCAGAAGATGGTGATGATGATGATGATGATGATGATGATGATGATGATGATGATGATGATGATGATGATAGGATTACGCAAAAAAAAAAAAGTAATTGTTTCTTTCACCGTGAAGTATTTACAATTTATCTTTTCTGTTTAGTGAATACTATGTGCGAGGTGAATATCTGTGTTTGAAGACAAGAAAAAGCAGAAACCCAAGAGACTTTGTTTAGATACGGTTTCTTTATCTTTTGTCTTGGTCTCTTTTAACCAGCTCTGTCTTATGACTGACGCACAATGAGCCCTACTTGTCAAAAACAGTGAAAAGAGTCCAGTGTTCTCCAGAATTATTCGCACCATTCACCATCCTCGACAATGGTTGCTTTGCTATGGTTGCTTTTTGTATTCTACTGCTACGCAAAGCAACCATTGATTTGGCAATGAAAGTTGCTTTATTTCGACTTGATACTCCTGCATTTATATACAGCATCATGATCTACTGAGAAAAGTGACAATTCTTCTTCAGGTGCCCATGACTGGCACCTAAAGGCATAGATGTGTAAAAAGTCTTAGAATAAATCTATATTTTGTTGCCACAGCATTATCTCAAACCAAACGAGAGCCAATTTATTCAGCATTGAGATACAACAGTTTCAAATAACATCCACCGGTGCCACATCCTTCTCTCTGCATGGTGGAAGGCAGAGGTGGGGACTCGAGTCACATGACTTGGACTCGAGTCAGACTCGAGTCGTTAAAATCACGACTTGAGACTTGAC
>CAEFZY010033810.1:0-67213 GCA_903066815.1 Brachyrhaphis roseni | reverse complement strand
GGGGGGCGGGGGCGGGGGCGCGGGGGGGGGGGGGGGGGGGGCCCGGCGGGGGGGGGGGGGGGGGGGGGGGGGGGGGGGGGGGGGGGGCGCGGTGGGGGTGTATGTGTGTGTGTGTTTGTACTGTATTCACTTCAGTTACAGTACACAGTTATTATATTTATGAAACGTCCTTCACAGCGTGTTGTAACGTGAGGTGTCTGCCTCTGCCCGCGTTTCCACAAACTCCAGCGAACGGGTTTGTGATGGAAGTCAGCGGTGAAGAGTTCCTTTTTAATCGTGCTTAAATGTTTAGTTTTTAGAAACTATATCTGGACTTTGACTGGGCCACTCTAAAACTGTTTGTTTCATTCATATTGAGGCATTTAGAAGAACAGTTACACTGGAAAAGACGAAATCTTATCTAGTATTTTTTTTAAGATCTCAGTGTACTTGAAATAAGGCATAACTTACTTACTAGTAACTTTTCATCAAGATATGGTAACTTAAGCCAAAAATTCATTAATATTGTATTGGTAAAAGAAATGTTCTAATTTCACTGGCAGATTATTTTACTTACAACAAGACATTTTCCCCACCTTTTTCCTCATATACCAGTAGTAGTAGTTTTTAATCAATATAATAGAATCATTGACTTAAAACAAGCGCATATATCTTGCTGAAAATCTATCGGTAAGTTAGTTTTGATTATCAATAATTACTAGAACTTGATGATCGCAGTGCAGGTTTTGCATGAAATTGTCTTCTCGTGAGGTTACTCGGTTGGGGGGTGTGCAGCTTTCACTGTGGCTAGTTGTTGGAATCAACGACAGAGGTCGTGAAAGGTGTTGATCAGCTAATGAAGAAAAGACAAATGGACAATTGTGTAGAATTTGCATCTTATCTTACAGAACTGCATGTCTTGTGTGATTGACTTCCAGACAACAGATCTTGGACTGACGTGACACGTCTTTGGTGTCTGGGACAGGCTTTGCTCAACAGCGATGTGAATTCAATTTGCAGCACTAGAACCTGGACACAGGGTTTGGTTGTAACCTCTTGTGACCAGACTTCCCTCTTTCAAAGATGCCCTGCGAAAAATTCCAAATAGGACTTCTTAAGGCCTTCCAACAATGGTTTTCTTCTTTTATAAAACCAAGATTCATCCGATGAGACGACCCAACAAGCAGTGGAGAGTCTTACGGAGGAAAACCCCAACTGTAGATCCTTGTATCTGCGCCTCTCTGCTGTTCTTACAGGGTTGTGTTCCAGTTGAGCTGCTCCTCTCTGCCTCTCACTGACCGGTAGCTTTCAGGGGTGGAGAGGTTGATGGTTTGAGATGGTAATTTGAACAGATGTTCTCTCCCAGCACAATACAGATACTGCTGAGGCATTTCTGGCTAAAACTAAGATGAAAGGGCGCTCTTACACGTCACTAGCAATACCAAAAGCAGTTTCACATTGACGAGACACACAGCTAGAGTGGCAAAGATTTGAGAGTACACTCGTATTTCGGTGCAAATGCATCCGCTTTTCTTACTTCTTTCAATTGGCTGTTCTTTCCTTTCTGTTTCTGGGATTTAAATTTTTTTACATGTTGCAAACCGCATGCATTTTACATATAGGTTATACTATACTATAAATTTGCTTATTTGCGGATTTCTTCTTAGAGCACACCAAAAGTATTCAAAAGAAAATGAAGCTTGGGAAACTGAAATATCCAAGCTGCTATTGGCTGCCACTTGTAAAGCAGCCAATCAAGGAGTCCTATTTATTTTCCTTGACACTGATTGGCTGTACCACCAAAAGCGGCGGGAGATGAGGAAGACTGAGCATATTAGCTCGTGTGGTAGTGCAAAGGCGGTTTTCACTGTGTGTATTAATGCATGTTAAGTTATACTTGGTGTTTGACTATTAAAATAAGGAGTTAGAATAATCTTTAGAAGGAATCTCAAGTATTCATGGATTGCAATATTTAATCTTTTCATAGGCCTAACTGTGGTGAATATTTTTATGTTTTACAGCACTCCCTTGACACTTTTGTGTAATATTATTATATAATTCCTTCCTCTGTGGTGCTGACCTATGACCTATTGACAGTTGGACCATGCCCTATCACAGCTTAAACCTCTGCAGTTCTTCTGGTGTCACTCTTTTGTGTATTATTTTCTCAGTTTAGGAAGAGTTCTAACAATTACTACTAGTAAACTGTAAGTACCTTGCAAACTATTCATACTTGAACTTTTTCACTTTTTTGTTTGTTTTTTTGTTGTTGTTTGTTTGTTGTTGCTTTTTTTCTATTTTTAATTATTATTATTTATTTATTTATTTTTTTTTACAAATTACAACCACAAATGTCAATGTATTTTATTGGAACCAAAGTTGCCAAATGTTTTGAAGAAGAGAGAAAATTATTCATGGATTTCCAAATCATTTTCGCTTTTGTGTTTGGCCCTTTTGACTTGGATGTGCCGAAATAAAATGGCACATCCATTTATAACAAACAGTTGGAGGTACCAGGCATACTGACATTAGGTATAAATGCATAAACTTTAGAAGAAATGCAGGATTTTCTATAGCATTTTCTGCACATCTCAACATCCCAGAGAAGAAAGCGTATCCACTCACTTTATTGCAAAAATGTTGCATATTTCTTTGCTTAAAACCTAAAAATAGGAATAAAATGATGGTTCAGAACACATTTTCTGTAGTAGATGGTTATCATAAATAAAGATCATGTAACACTTGAGGCCCTAAACAAGTTTTATTTAACTGGCTCTTTTTCTATTGCAAAGATTACAGACTCCAATACACCAGTGACCCTAAGCTTTCACCCTGACATACACAAGAATGATTTGAATAAAACCAAATCTATGCACTAAAGTAGCCTAGTCAAAGTTCAAACCTAAATCCAATGAAGAGCAGGGGTACGGATACTTTTGTCTGGTCTATTCTGGCCTTTTAGGTTGTTTTATGTCAAATATTATATTGAAAACTTGCCTTTAGTTTGGAAACTGTAAGTCAACACATTCAGCTGCTGTCTTAAGATGTTGGCCGTTCTCTGCCTAAGAAGTCAAGCTTGATCAATAGGAAATGATATCTCTCTCTCAAGAGCACTCACTCTGAAGAACAGCATGTATGAAGCTAAACGACCGTGAATGGCTGCGCTGCATGTCTGTTACGTTAAGGTCAAGGACCGTCTCCGGCAGTCCGACGCAGCAACTTATAGAGACGGATCATAAAGGACGGGAGGGAGGGTGACGATGGTGAAAGTTAAACCTGGACTGTCTCTTCTTCTTCTTTGCTTCTTTGTCCTTTGTTTCCTGTATGGACCGTACTACTGAGTCCTGCCACCCCCTGTATGGCCCCACCCACCTGTGCCTGGAGGAGCAGCTGGATGTTTTCAGTCCAGCTGTGTGCGTTCAATACGAGCATCATCAGATGGGTGTGAGTGGACGCAGAGAGAGTGAGAGGGAGGCAGTAAGAGACAGAGCATGCTGGGTAGGAGGTCAGCCCTATGGTGCATTCCTTCACACCCCATCAGCATCTGGATGAGAGGAAGAGGGGAGGGGGAAGGATGGAAGGAACGCGTCTCTAGGGGGAGAGGATGTTGAAGGAGCTGTCCTCTCTCTCCCTTTTTTTCCCTTCCTTCCTCCTCCGGCATCCCTTCGAGGAATAAAAACCGGACGAAGACGATGTGGCGGTAGTCAGAGGGCTGGTGGGAGTGGGTGGGGTGGAGGGGTTTGAAGATGGCGGGGGGTAGGTTAAGTTGGCTGCCGTCGCGCCGCCGAGTCGTTTGCTGGGAGGAAGAAAGAGAGAGCGAAGAATGAGATGGGTGCGGGGTGGGGGTGGCAGGGAAAACAGACAGGCTGTTAGCGCAGGAAAAATATGTTATCGCCGTGGCAACGCAATGTGGCAACTCTCCATGGCAACAGCAGGTGGCTCAGGGCTAAAATTTGCGTTCCTTGCTGATGCTTTGCCTGTGTGTGTGAGTGTTTGTGTGAACGTGGCTTTGTATTTGTTACATTGTAAGGACCATTTTTCTAACAAATACGATGTAGCGGAGACCGACTGTTCCTTGTGGGTCCCAAACACAAGGCCCCATAAGAAGTACTGCATGTACAGGTAACGGTTACAGTTTGGGTTAGGCTGTAGAAATGAATGGAAGTCAATAAAAAGTCCCTGTAAAGATAAAAGACATATTATTTGAGTGTGTGTGTGTATACACTCCTGCACCTGTGCCTCCTTCAGCTGCTTAGTCCAACATAAAGAACAACTCACACTACAAAGACAACTCGGCAGATGAGTGGAAACAAGTGCTGCTTTTGGACTTTCCAGCTTCTCCAGGTGTTTTCTATTTTCTCTGTGTATGCGCGTGTGTGTTTGCATACAGTATAATAAACCTCTGTCCACGTTGTCGCTGACGGTGTTAGGGAGGGCAGCCTCTCCTGACTGCAGAGTTGGGGGGAAGCAGTCAAACGTGCAGTCTGACGGAGAGCTAAAGACTACTCAACCTGGAAAAGCTCTTCCACTCCCCCCCTCCTCCTCCGTCCGTATCCCTCCATCTTTCTGTCTGAATTATGGCCTCGCCAGCAGAACTGCGCCCATTGTCTTCTCGCGTGACTGTGCTCGTGAGTGAAGATATCTCCGTCTATGTGAGAAATGCTGTCATTACCTCCCTCATTAGTGGTGCAATGATCACCTAAAGTGAGTCCCCAGCTTTGTGTGCATGTGCGTGCCTGCGGGTGTGTGTATGTGTGCACTGAGTGCTTTTTTTTTGTACTGTTTCAATGGCTTCTTGAGGGTTTAAACTTGGATTTATGTTTAGGGGGATTTGATTGACTGTTGGCATGGGATTTTTTGGAAATAGAGATGCTCAAATCATACATTTTCTGGCTGATTTCTTATCCCTGGTTCCGGTTCTGTTAGCCGTGCTATAACTGTCTCTACAAGTTTTTCTTGGATAGATGTACTGGGGTTAAGCACAACCCACATATGGAGGCCTTAGTCCTCGACGTGGCCGTCGCAGGTTCGATTCCTGACCTGGCGACCTTTGCTGCATGTCTTCCTCTTTTCTCATTACCCACTTTCCTGTCAATTAGCTATCAAATAAAGGCCACTAGCGGCAATAAAACCTTTAAAAAAAATTAATAAATTCCTGGATAATACAGATCCGTACCACAATTTGAGACTACGTTCACACAGCAGGCAGATGTGACCCAAATATGACTTTTCCTTTTTTGCCCAAATGCAACCTGTTTCCAACTGTTTCACGGTAATCTGAAAGGCCCAATTTGGATCTTTTCACCTTAAAACAAATTTTCACTTCCATATGTTGAACTTAATCTGGTAAGTAGTTTTCAAAGCATCTGCAGTCTGAATAGTCATGTCGTCTTTAATCTGACATTTGCGTCGTTGGCGTGAGACGTAATTCTGCACCAGAAGAGGCCAAGAAATTTAGAGGTAAACAATGGCTGAAAAATTGTAATCATAATAATAATAATAATTCAACTTAATTGTCATTGCAATGCCACAAGTACAAGCAACGAAATGTAGTAGACCAAGCTTGATTCGAACCAGGCTCTCCCTGGTGGGGGGCATTTGCCTTAATAAAATTATGAATGAAATTTGTTCCACTGATGTCTGTTCCACTCTTGTCTCTGACTATGCATCCAAACAGACTTCACTACAGAAACTGCAGTCAATGCTCCACAAAATGCAGTTGCTACTAGTTTTGTTTTCTTTTTATTAGTTCCCTTTGTGTTTGTTATGATCTTGTGACAATATCCGCTCAAATTAAACTTTAAAATCAATCCATAAATGGCTTCATCCATTACCTACGTAAACAGGTTCTTATGTTCTTCTTGCGCTTCCAGGTCCCTTTGTGGGTCATAAACCATTCACACAGAAATCTGATTATATTCACATTTCATTTAGAATTGACTATTCAGAAAATAATAATCTGATTTCAGCAAAAAAATCTGAATCAAGACCTGCTTTGTGAACGTAGAGAGAGATTTCCAAAAGGCTGTCGATATTTCTAAATGTTTTCTGCTGAAAGTCTTGCCTTCTCTTGTGCAACGTGAAGGAATGCCTCCCAATGTTAGGATAACTTGAGTTTACGATGTAATTGTTGACTACTGCAATGACCATATTGATTATAGTTAACCAACATTTCTTTTGTATGGCCGAAAAAGGGCAGAGAAAGTCTGTCAAAAGTGTTTAAGTACTTATTAGAATAATTATTAGAAAGCAATATTTTGCTTGTCCTTGAAATATTGCAACAATTACCAATACTGCTGCTAAAATAATGTAAGATTTTTTTATGGTTATAATAAAGATATGTATGGCATTTATATGTTGTGGCTTAATACCTGGACTAAAGTAAAAATATTAATTATACACCTGATAAATTTTGTAATTTTCAGGTGGTTGTTTCGTAGAAGTCAAGAAGTCGTTTTATTTATTTTTTTATTTTTTTTATTTATAGACCCTGTTTCATTCGCAGCGTGGGCAACACAAAGATGTGTCTGTATGATAAAAACAAGAACAAATGAAAAAACAAAGTATGTCAAAAGAGAACAAATAGTGAGCAAAATAGAAATATTGAGTCATGTTGGTTTGAAGGATTTCAGGAAGTTTTGTTGATGATGATGTAGTGACTAGAGATACACCTAAAAATCTTAAAAAGCATAGTTTTTTGAATCGTGAAAAATATTAAAACTAGTCAAATAGTTAAAAAGAGGAATAATAAAATAGATGAAAAGATAATATTCTATTATTATATTAAATTGACTTTTTTAACCCTTATATCGTCATAATGTTATTATGCAACAGGTTGATGAAGGGTAAATCTGCTTTCCTCTTTGCTCCAAACAGCCTGAAGAAACTCTGACCTCTCGTTGTAGACTGAAAGGATCTTAATCTGTTTGTATGATATGATGTAAATCCTTAGGGGTTATAACCCTGGTTTACCTCAATGCCAACAGATAACAGATTCGTTTTTACGCGCTCGCTTCAAAATGCGTCACCCCGGACGCACATCATCTGTCTTAAACATGCAGTTAAATGCACACGTACCGCCGAGGGCCAGCCGCGTGCGAATGTACCGGCGGCAGGCGGTTGGAGGGAATTGGGGGTGGGGAGGCTGTCATGAGAAATTACCCCCGTGGACTGTAGCGTGGAGGCTGTAATTCTCCGAGGTAATCACAGGGAATAATGGCAACAGTGGGACACCCGGGATTCTAATCACTATAATCAGAAGCATTGGCTTATGGACTCAAATTCCTGCCTCGCGACGAAGCCGGCCGGGCTTGTCTGGCTGCTGCCGCGAGATCAAATGATTGACCAGTTCTCTCTCTCTCTCTCTGTCTCTCTCTCTCTATTCTTCTTTCCTTCTCCTTGCTCTCCAGTCCTCCATTGTGGTCGGGGAGTCCCCTCTTCAGAAAGAACGGCGGAGTTCTTCTACAAGGTACGGTCTCACCTCCGCAAGTCCCGTTCTTGTTTGTGTGTGTGTGATCTCTCTCTCTCTCTGCTCACTCTCTCTCTCTTTCACTCTCTTTCTTTTGTCTTTTTCACTCCCTCGCCCTCTTTCTCCCTTCTTCCCCACTCCACCTTCCACGGATGTGCCAACTCCAATCATCTCAGTTCCAAATCCCTTCTTTTTTAGAGGCGCACCTTGAGAATACCAAGCTCTGAGATCTGACTCTTGGCCTGCAGCCAGAGGAGGAATGCTTTTTTTTTTTTTTTCTGTCTACAGGAACATATTTCAGAGTTGTTAGGTTTTTTTTTTAATTTAAAGAGAAAAAAAAATGAGACAAAAAGAAAGAAAGAAACCGGAGACCCCCTTTCCACCGCCCTCTCCCCTCATTTAGCGTAACATATGTCCACTCTCACTTCCTTTTCCCTGTATTTTCCATTACTCCTCTCCTCCTCCACCTCCTCCTGCGGTGGCTGGACGGCAGTTAAAATGGACATTCAATCCCAATCAGGGAGCACTCCAGGAGCTCGCCGGGCCGCCGAGCCCTAAATGGAGGGGGAAATGGATACATTAGGCGTCTGAGGCGAGCCCTCCATCGCCGCTAATAATGGAGTAGTAATGGTCAAGGAGCCGGAGTCGGAGAGAGGAGGGGGGGGGCGCCTGAGAACCTGGACTCCCTCTAGTCTGAGTGATGACTCAACGTGGACGGACGGACAGAAAGGGAGGCAAGCGAGGGTTGACTCAGAGTGCAGGAAAGGACAGGAAATGTGTCTTTTTTCCCTTTTTTTTAAAGGAAAGAGTGGAGGAATGGTCAGGTGTGATGTTCAGAGGCAGCAGGGAGAAAGGAAGTTGTGACAGACAGCCAGAGGCAACAACAAGCAGAGGGTAGGAGGAAGGTGGTGGTGGCAGGGGGTGGGGAAGGACAGTTAGTGGCCTCACTTATTACTTCCATCTCCCATTCCCAGAGCTTTCAGAGCTGCTCTGCTCTGAGCTGATCTGGCCTGAAGTCTGTCTGTCCCTGTCACCAAGACAGCAGCAGTAAGAACACAGCGACAGTCTCTGGGAGATGAAGCCCCATTCTGACAGATTACCTCCTTTACCCCCCAAGTTACCCAATCACAGGGTCAAAAGAATAAAACACACGTTAAATGGGAATAATTATGTAAAATGCATGTTTTAGCAAACTTAACTGCATCTGCTGAGCTCATTTTAAGAGCTACTTCTCAGTGAAACGTTGGTAAAAAATATATATGTATAAAAAAATATATTATAAAATGGCACAATGTGCCTGAAAAACACACAATACAATCTCTTTAAATAGAAAGCAGGTGACATACTAAAGATTAAAATGTCAAAACTTTTTCTGTAACAGCAATATAAGCTCTCTAGAAGTTAATATACAAAAAAGTGAGTTTTTCTGAAATAATCTACAAATAATTTCCTGATACCAAAGGAGTAAAAAGTTTGATTTTTGCAGCTGATTTTCTCTGTAGTAAGTTAATAAACACATAAAGCATGATAGAATTTTTTTTACAGATGCCACAACATTTTTACTTTTTTTTTTTTTGCCTCCGATATTTAATTTTATTCACCTTCAAAATCAATATGCTTTTCATTTAATTCAGCAGAGTATTAAATTAAACTCTTTATGATATGAAGCTGATCCTTTCAAGTTCACTTTGAGTACCTCAGGTAATATATTTCCATATGGTAATTAAGGATACTGATATGTCATATTAAAACCTACAGTCCTTTGCTAAAGTAATAATACCCATTCAACTTTATTCATACTTTCTCATGTCACCACGATGAATGTGTGTTTTACTGGGATTTTATATGACAGGCCAATTCAAAGTGCCTCATACGGTATATAGTGTAGGGAAAAGTTTGTTTTCATGCAGAAATTTGCAGTGTGACTTGTATTTGCCTGTAGTTACCCCTTTACGTTGATTCCCTTAAATAAAATATGGTTACAAAATATGAAATGCTTTTAAGTTTGGATTTACAGCTATAGATGCCAGATTCCTAGTGATTACATGATTTAAAATAAAGCAGATATATAAATGGTCCAGTAAATAAATCAATACACTTAAAATGCACCAAATTTAAAGAAGGAGAGTATGTCTCATGTTTTATAATTTAATAGACATTCATTTTTATTGTTTCAGTTTAGTTCTAACTCATAGTCATAATGTAAATGTTATTGGTTTTAAAATTCTTCTATTTACTCGTAGATCCATAAAGTTCTATTTTTTTGTTATTTAACTTTTTATATTGTTTTCCCCCCTCCACTCTATTTTATGTCCATTCTGTCTCCTATTTTTATTTTACCTATAAATTTCTGCCTTATTATGCAAATGAGGAGGGGCATGGTCTTAAGGCTTCACCTTCTGCCTATTAGTTGGTTAGTATTACACTCCATAGACCAAATCTACCAGCTATCTATCTTTGTTGCGGCTACTGGCCACAAAGGGACTCAAAGTTTTATCTCCTGAGTGATTAATTATCCAAACGGTCTAAACAGCAATCACAACTCACTATGTTTCTTAATAAGCTTCACCGGTTTCTCTGCTGATCATTATCAAACTCTTGGGGTGTTCTGTAATGGATGGGAGTTCTATTGTTGCTGTCACTGCTTTCACCAAACGGAAGTGACGCATTGTTAAAACTCCTGAATTCATGTATCTTAAACTAAGACCTTAAAATATATTTCATTAATCTGAAAAACATAATAATAATTTGGCTGGAAATATGTAATTTTTTGGTCTTAAATTTTCCCTTTACAGCACTATTTAATCTTTAATATTCACAGTTTTTTTTTTTTCTTGCCGGCCTTTTCTAGCAGGCAAAACATATTAATTGTTTGCCTGATTCATTGTTTGTGAGACAATGAATCAGGCAATCAGGCCAGTAGGCAAAGGCTTACTAGCTGCTAACATACTCTTGTTAGCAAGCTAGCTTTTTTGTGTCCAAGTTGTCTGGACGTCGTTTGTACATTTCTGTGGTGATATAGGTCTTGAATTCAATTAATGTTAGCAAACACCTGGTGGAGCTGCATCTGCTGAGCTCATTATATGAGCTACTTCTCAGTGAAACGCTGGTAAAAACGCTAAAGTGTTAATAGAAGAGTTGTTGTGACGACATCCTGAAGGCGGAGTTTAAACAAAGAGCAAGAGTTTTTAAAGAGACAGAGGCCCAATTTCAAGGACTTAATATACAAAGTCAAATTTGATGTATACAGCATTTTTATAACAGCCGAAAGTTACTTGATTGTGCTACAAAGTGGCACCATGTGTCTTGATGATGTATAATGCTGCCCCTTTAAAAAGTCTTAAATTTTAATTTGTGAAACTTAGAAAAACCTTGTAGTAGCAACTCAGATATTTCCTAGGAGTCCAATTTCCAACGTTGATCAAACCAAAACTGGTTTTATCTGAGCATCTCTATTGGTTAACTTTAGGCTTGTTTCTGACAGTCTTGTTTACAAAGCTGTATTATATTGCCGTAATCAAGCGCTATTTTCCTTTTGTCTCCCCTCTACAAGTTCCAGCACACATCAGTCAGCCAAGCTCTTAAACTCTCCGCCCGAGTGTCGGATAGACAAGCCGGTTAGTCTTCCAGTTAAGCTGCCAGCAACTTCATCCCACCAGCAATCCAGGCTGTCATTCAACCAGTCAGTCAGCCAGCATTAGCATGCATCCTGCCCTCAGACTCTGCTCTGGGTTTAATACACAGCAGCCAGGCGGACAAACGGACAGGGAGGGGAGACGGAGGAAGGGAGCGGAGGGGGAGTGCCTGTTTTGACTGAGTGAGAGGCCGCCTTCAAACGGTTGCAATCTCAAGGTCTGCCGGGAGTGACCTGTGAACCCGTGGGGCTGTGAGAGCGAGAGCTGAGCGAGCGCTCCTCTGCCGGACGAGGCGAGACTGCGCAGCCCGGAGGGCCATGTGGAACTCATTTAGGAGGAGACAGGAGGGAGGCAGGGAGAAGACGCAGGAAGCAGACAGAAGAGAGGGCAGCTGACCATGCTTAAGGGGGATGGGGGAAAAAAGCAGACATTCTTTCTAGGAAAATGCCTCAGATGCAAACAGTGTGTTCTCTTACCATCAAAAGGAATTTTTTACAGTTGAACGGCTTGAGGCTTTTAAGAGCGAATCGCTCAGTGTTGGTGCGGTTTTGTCGCCTCATCTCCGCAGCATATGTCCCAGGCTTTTCACCTGCAGAGACGGCATACATGCTCAGTAGGAGATATGAGTCACCAGTGTACACAGAATGGCAGCCAGATCAATACTGAGGGTGGTTGGCTGGGGGCTGCAGAGGGGGGGAAATATCAACAAGAGGGTGGAATTAGATGGACAAACAGGGTTTATGAACAAGTGCAAATACAAAAATAGAGAGAGGAAGAGGGGGAAGAGTTGCCCACGCTTGGACTTGGCAGCCATGTGTTTGTGGGTGTGTGTTTGTGTCCACAGTTCCTACGCCGTCTGGAAGTCTTTTAGAAAATAAAGTATGGAAGTGTAGTGGTGTTTCCCCCTCAGGCCGATTCACTAAGTATCCATCCGTCCATTAATCCATCCATCTGTTAGTCTGTATATTAATCATCTTCCCATCCATCTGTCCTTCCATCCATATATCTCTGTTCATTCGTCAACTACCCATCCATCAATAATCTATAGGTCAATGCATTGGTTGTTTTCTCTTCCATCCATCTAGAAGTCCATCCATTAGACATCTATCCATTCATCCATCTCTGAGTCTATTCACTTGCCATCCATCCATCTAAAAGTTTGTCCACTAGTAATCCATCCATCAATCTATTCATCCATCCACCCAAGTTCTTTCATTAGTTGTCCATCCATCCATCCATCTTGTAGTCTATCCATTAGTTATCCATGCATCGATTTATCCATTCATCCATCTAGAAGTTTGTCCAATAGTCATCAGTCCATCCATCCATCCATCCGTCCATCCATCCATCCATCCATCCATCCATCTTGTAGTCTATCCAATAGTCAACCATCCATCTAGAATCTATCCTCCATCCATTCATCCATTACTTATATATATATCCATCCTTCCATCTGGTTTTGAATACAGCTAGAGGTATGTGTCGTAAATTCTTAGTGAGTTTTTGTATTTCTCCTCTCAGAGTGGCTTACAGAGGCACAGAGGTCTCTGGATCTGTATGTCTGGAACAACGCGGGGTTTCTCTGCATGTTGAAGCGAAACAGTCCTCGGGTTTGTTCGCCGTCGCTGTGTCAAACACAGCCTGGTATTTCCTCTCGCCCCCCTGCTTCTTTCTATCACTTTCCCTTCTGATGCCCGATCCTCCACTCTGTGGCATGTTGCTATGGCAACGCAAAGCCCGATTGGAGCGAACGGGTGGGGAAGGAGGGGACGTTCGCACGTCAACCCAGGAAGACCTAATGCGCTGCCCACACACTCACACACACACTCATATTGCATCTTTCTATTTTCACAAGGACTTTGCATTGACTTCCATTCATTTTTTATTCATTTCTACAACCTAACCTTTAACCTAACCATTGCCAGTACATGCTTAACCCTAAACCTTACCTAAACTCAACCCACACTTTTGTCCTAAATCTAATTACCAACACAAAAACAGCACACCTTCTTATGGGGTCTGGTTTTTGGGCTCGGTAAGGAGTATTGGGTCCTCACAATGTAGTATTTGTTAGAAAAATGGACCTTACAAGGTGAGAAATACTAAAACACACACACACAGAGAACCATGCAGCAAGTGATCAAGATTACAAAAGAGACTCTGTGCAGGGACTTACTTATAAGGTTATGGAGAGCAGCGCTGGCGATATCAGGGGCACGGCCATGCTAACAGCAGTCAATGAGATTACTGTGGACACAGCGGGCCAGGGGAGAGACTGAAAAACACACTTCCAATGACAAAAGCACCAGCAACTCCCATCATATTTCATCTGGTTGTGCGACTCGCGTGTGCTACAACACGAGCCAAATACACCAGGCTGTTTTCTGGGGGGGCCTCACCGTGACAACTTGTATGTTTTAATGAGCTTGCGGCTCCTGGGGCGAATTAAATTTCTCCTCATGACATCAATCATAAATTTAGCATTTGGGCTCAGATTTAACGTTGGGGTGGGGGTGTTGGTGGTGGTGGGGGATGCAGGCTTCGGCTGCAGCGTGTTTTTGCTGCGGTACATGTTCGCTGGCATTTGCACCTCAACAAATGCGTCTGTGGCAGACAAAAGGCAAACAGCGGGTCATCATTTGCAAAACACGAGCTGACCCCAGAGATGACAGCTGTTTTAGTGAACTGGGCGGCTCGTGGTGAGCAGTCTGCTTTGAATAATAAGAGCTTTGGGCTCAGATCTTTTCTTCTTCTTCTGACCTTCGGGAAGCTTCCCGGTTTGGTCCTTTCACAGAATCAGGACGGATGTCTTTAGACGGCACGGCCTTGGAGGAGAATCCAGAAATTGCTCAGTTTTATTTGGGGCTTGTTAATGGTTCCTCTCATTAACAAGCTCCAAATTCTGACTTCAGTTTTATATTTAGACACATTTTGCTTACAGGCATTGAGTATTCAAGCTTTAAATACGGTATTTTATTTTCCTTCTGTTTTTTCTTGTCAGTCTCACAACACACAATAGGGTTACAGTAAAGCCTGGCTTTATAGGCGTAAAATAAAAGCTTGGATTATTTTACTTTTACATGAATGTGCAGGTCTTAAACTCCATGTTTCTAGTGCACAATTGGAAAATAGGCTGGTGTTTGTTCTTAAGCACTTACTTTGAGAACTATTCAGTATGGTGAGCATATAAGCCAGGAAGAGTTGGGCAGTATCTATTAAGCTTTCTTCAAATAAAGCAGTGTATGACATGAGAGTTGTTAAAAGTTCTATTCTTACAGAAACCTTGAGTAAAATACCAAACTCTTAACAGTTTATATGGTATTAAACTTTTTTCCAAAAGTTTAAATACTTTTAGAAAGTTCTCCTTATGACATCAATCATAATTTATTAGAATTTGGGTTTTCTAAACTTTTTTAAAGTGTAAATACTGTTGCCTGTTACTCAATGCAAAAGCAACAATATTCCTTTTACATTATTTTTTGGAAATAAAATAACACTATGTTGTCTTCCTTTAAAAAGCAAAAGAGAAAAACAGACTTCTTTGTATCCAGCTGGGTTGCAGTGCACAGTTGGCAGAGAGGTAAGTGTTGGGCTAAGAATTTTATGCCGATTTTTTTTCTTTTCTCTAATTTTTCACTTCCAACAATCTGTGAAGCACAGCAACCCAGAAGCTCCATGGAAACAGTGCAGAAATCCAGCTTAGCAGAACTCGTAGTCCTCAGATCTTGCCTGTATGAAAAGTGGATATTAGTAAGTTAAAAGAAGTCCAAGTTGACTTCTTCTGAACATCATGGTATGGGTTTTATTTCTTCACCAAGAACATGGAATCTCATCAAAGCTGACCTGTTGCCAAGGCGATTGACTTTAAATCAATCTTAATGTTTTTGTCGCATGGCATGAATTATTTCAACTATTCAATGTCCTTTGGGCGGACTTCTCATTGAGATATCCTTTTCTTTGAAAATGTCTGAGTTCACTTCCTCACACCTGAAACAAGTCGAACTTATTCGGTCAGCTTAGAACAAGATTCTGACTGGTCTGAGCTTGCATGTAACTGGTGTAGCAATTGAACCCCAGTTCCACTGGGAGCCATCTACAGTCCTTCTAACACTTCCTGCTCCTTACTTTGCGCTAATTATGTCCTTAGATTACGGTAAATGTCAAACGCATGCATCTCCAAATTGTCGCCAGTAGATCACCTTTGAGTTAAATACCGCCGATGGAGGGAAAAGGAAATGATGCAATTTAGCCCGGCTTAAGCAGGTCATTATTAGGCAGGTTGTTCGGTGCACTGCAAAACTTAAGTTGGACTGACCAAGTATTAAAAATTAAATAAACATCTTGTACATTTTTCTTTCTTTATATTATCCTTTTACTGCTTTAAATTTGCTAATTTCTTTTACTCTGAGCATGTTTTCTTTAATGTCTGTACAGTGTTATTTTTCTTATTATAAAATTTGTCCTTACTGTACAGTCTCTTACATTTCTTATTTTTGCATTTGGGTGAATAATTATTTTTGAAACTTTATTGGAAATCTGTTTTTCATAGCACCAATATTCAAATGCCCATGTCTTCTTCATTTTTAAAAATGTATTTTTGATTTTCATGTCTCTGTTATCATTGGAAAGCTTAGAACTCACATTTTCATAATCTGCACATAACTCAAAACCAGTCACATATGCATGCTTATACCTGCTTCAATTTGCTGCCATGACACCTGAATTTTTCCACCTTTAGACAATAAACTTTCATACAGAGTATCCACACATCTGTAAAAAGTCTTAAATTCATTTTTCTAAAACGTAATTTGGCCTTATATGCGCTAATCACAGGTCTTAAATTTTGTAATAGCAGGACTATTGAATCTTGTAAGTAGCTTTTTAGTCTCTTGCAGGACTAATATAACTTTGCTAATCAGCAAATTAGCTAGCTAGCAAAGGTATATTAGAGGTATAAGGCTAGCAAAGGTTACCAATTGGTAACCAGGCTGTTGCCAGCTCTCTTTTAATATACCTTTGCTAGCTAGCTAGAAAAGGTATACTACCTTTGCTAACTATGCTAGCTATATACCTAGTTAGCAAAGGTATATTAGAGGTATAAGGCTAACTAAGGTATAAAAGCTAGCTAGCTGTCACTGGTGAGTGCAAATGTATCACTAACTGGCTGGAAGACATTTGATTTTACCACTGGTTCACTTCTATTACCTGTTGATATGAAGATTTTCTAATCATCCTGCATAATTAGAGTTCTTTTGGTCGCATATTTCATTTAGTCTGTCTTAAAATTTCTTAAAAATTGAATTTATAACAGCTACCCTGTTGTAAACTGTCATTGAAGAAGCTTCCAGCAAAAATGCTGGGACCACATTTATTTACTGAGCATCAGCTGCTTTTTATAGTTTGTTTTTGGAAAGCGGGTAACTCTAAGGAGGTTTTACAATGGGTGTAGCTACTTGAAAAATCAGTTTACGGTGTGGGTTATCATGGACATTGTCTTTTTTATGCTGGTCTCTGACTCATGACGTTTATTGAGTGGAGATGTCGACCTGCCGGTTCGTTTGTAGGGTAAATACTGCCCAAATCCCCAACTCATGAGCAAAACAGGAGTACTTCAGGTCCAGTTTGAAGTGCCGCCACAGCCGCTTCTCCTACACGGCGTCAGACGGGCTGCATTTAGCCGAGCCCGGCGGTCGTTGCTAATCAAATGAATCAAAGCGGCCCTAACTCATTTATGACGCTTTCCCGCTCAATTTAAGCTCGCCTTGCTCATCAATATCGCCCCGTCGTCCTCCTCGGACGGCCGCTGAATTCTCATTGAGGTCCGATCAAATTTTCCTCTATTTTTATCCCTCCCTCCTTCATAAACTGATTTAAGGGTTACAGGTTGCAGGAAGGATCTGTATCGATGTCCTCTTCTTTTTTCCTTAAGTGTTTATAAATGCTTCTCTCTTCCAGTTCCCCGCGGCGTGATCCAGAACGGCGCTCGCGTCAGGAGCCAGGCCCTCTTCCCTGTCATCAGACCCCTTCCCGTAAGCCCCGTGGGGAGCAGAACCTCGGCTATAAGGTGGGTAAACTTTGCCCTCAGACATATAATTAATGGGATTTCCCTGCGCAAATGGATCCACCTTCACCCGCAAAAAGAGAAAAAAATTTCCACTCGTAGTTTACATAATTACATCTTTATTGTCTCCAAAAGTCAGGCTTTCACACGCTCCCCCTGTTGCTCTGAACATTTGATCCAGGTGTGTTTATGTAATGCGCTCCTTTCCTCAAAAACACACACAAACAGGTTTATTAGAGGGAAAGGCTTTTTGATCCGGAGAACATATGCGGCATGCACGGACACGCACATCCATCACCAGAGCATAAGAGTATAATGGTCGGCGCGGCGTAATGAATTAAACATAGCCGAGGGCTCACTGGATGTATGCAGTGAATATTTGATCACTGCGAGGGGCGCGTGTTTTGCTTATAAGATATTAATATGCTAACTCTCTCATTCTGAAGGAGAGGATGTCTGCGGGACGAGGCACGCTCCTGAAGCTGCTGCTGATTTATGGCCTTGCAGGATACCCCCCACCTCACCTCCCGCCGCCTCCTTTAGTGCTGTACACAACACAATTCTCTCACTATTTCAGCAAAATAGTGAGAGAATGATGCTCAGAATGATGTTCAGTTCATCCCTTGAACTTTTCAGAAATTGATCAGTTTCTCATAGATCAGTATAAATCAGTTCTTAATTGTGAGATGTTTAAAGGTGCAGTACCATGTAAAATTTACTTTTTTTTTTTAGCTTTACATTATGTTATAATCTTATTCCCTCATCTAAAACACACCTGAAGTGTTGCTTTGATTCTTTCATACATGCTTGAGATACCCTTGAATCTCCCATGGCAACCATTCAACTGTGCAAAACGCACTCAGTTTGAAAAAACTTGTGGTGGCGCTGCACCAAGAACCACTGAGGGAAACTATATGAGAACGTCAGAAGAAGACATGAGCGCAACTTCCTTCTTCGTAAAATGTTAACAAAACATTTTGCGAAGATTCCTCTTTTGCCATTGGTAGCGAACCATGAGCCATTTCTCCCTCTAGCACAAGACTAGACATATGTTTTGGTTGTGTTTACCCAGAATGCTTTGCACTCCTCCTGAGTTACCATTGATATTTTGGCTGATTCTCTGATTGAAGCTTCTGGGTTTGCAGTTGTGTCATTGATTAAAGGTCTGAAGGCATTGGGTTTTATTTGTCAAATGTATTGTCCAAATTTATGCGGCGTTTTTCTTACACTTCACACAAAAAATACTTTGTGATCTATCAAAAACAAAATATTCCCCTAGAATGCATAAAGGTGTATCATGAGGAAAACGGAAAAATATTGGTCGCTTAACATCAATGTGTTTGACCGTTTTTGTGGAAAACTTGAAATATACTCACAAATAAGCAAGTAGCTTGAAAACGTTAGGGAATCTGTCGCAGGATTTTCCTCAATTACAGAATCACAAAAAAACTGGAGACACTGATTGATGTAATTTCACGGTATGTTATGTTGAAGGTGGTCATGGTGGACTGGATCCAGACGCCAGGCCTTGCGTTTGACACATGTACTGAGTTATGTTTTTATGGTGTAAAGCATTTTGAACTGCCTCGTTGTTCCTGAAATGTGCTATACAACTTGATGAACTTGATTTTGATTTCCCGACCAAAGAAGTAACATTATCCTCTCCTGTTCCATGTCCAGATCATCCCTGGGAGATTACCTTAGCCAGGGAAAGGTCAGCCCGTCCCGCTACTCCCCCACCCCCTGCGGCGAGGACCTCCAGGACGACCACACCTACAGCACCGCCAAGTCCCCCAGCAGCCTGTCCCCCTCCGAGATCACCAACCCTTCCTCCGCGCTGGAAGACGATGACATCATCGCCGTGGAGATCCAGTCTGACGTCAAGCCGGAGCCCCGGGAGATCCCGCTGGACTCTCACATAGCCACAGCCGCCGCCGCTGCCGCCTACATTTCCCAGCAGCCCCCGCGCGGACAAAGACGCAGCTCGGCGGCCGGAGCCGGGACTCTGCCGGGCAGCAGCCTGCCCTGGACCAAAAGCCGAGCGAGGGGCATTAGCGACACGCTGCCGCTGAAGAAGCGGCGCGCGCCGGAGAAGCCGCCGGAGAGCGACGACGAGGAGATGAAGGAGGCGGCGGGGTCGCTGCTCCACCTGGCCGGCGTCAGAGCCTGCCTCAACAATATCACAAACCGCGCCGCCAAGGGCCAGAAGGAGCAGAAAGAGGCCCTAAGAAACTAAAAAAAAACAAAAAAACATACGACATCAAACACCTCCAAGCACGCACACCCAACACACACCCCACACAGACATGCGTACACAAATAGGTCAACAGGTAACGTTACTACAGCATTAGTCTCGACAGACACTCGTCATCTCCCTCTATCTATCTGCAGGGCATTAGGTGAATCCTACTTATTTGTGGCAATATCAAAAATCAATGTTTTCCTACATGTTCAGCAACACTAACATCAATGGGTATCTCTCATGTGTCTATGTTGGGTTTTTTGTTGTCGTTTTAAAAAGGGGATGAAAGCCATAAAAAAAAAAGAAGCATGTTTTGTCACTAATTCGGGGCGAGCAGAGGGAGTACGGAGGATGGCTGTTTGTCCTTTCCTGGTTTCGGTTCTTTCTTTTTTTTTTGTTTTGTTTTGGGTTTTGTTTTGTTTTTTGTTTTTTTCCCACATTGAATCTGTAGCAATCTCTCAGCGATGCCAGCTAATGCGGCGGAGACCCGCCTCTTCGGGGGGCGGGGGCATCGCTCTCCTACACCCACGAGCACAAACGTGAGACTGTGCCAAAGATACGCGACCAGGTTGCTTCATGTAGCCGATGCGACAGCCGACGGAGAAGAAGGAAAAAAAAAAAAACGGAGAAGGCATCGTAGTAAAGAGCTAAAGAGAGGAGTGACCTCAAGTGTCAAAGTAAAACCCAATGTGATGTATATTCAATGCACTTAAAATTATTTTATGCCACTTACATGGAGGGGAAAAAAAACTGGTTTATTTCGAGAGCACTCATAGTATTTAAGAATAAAATATCTTAAAATAAAAAAAAAATTTAATAGAAAAAAAAAAGAAGTCATGTTTATTACAATAGAGACAGATAGCAAGCCGGGTCTGAGGCAATATCTCCTTCATTTTGTTGTTCTTGTTGCATCACGTAGACGTCGTCAGTACCTCTGTTCAGAGATCATAGCTATACCCAGTAGCTGCCACAACTTCCTGTCTAGCCGACAACGCCAACTTTCCACGCCCGACCCGCTGGGCTCGGGCCTCTCCTGTCCGTCGTGTCCCCGTCTCTAAACCCTCTCACTCTACCTTCATAAAGATATAAGCAATTTGTCCCGCGCGGGCAACTCTGTACAAAGGTTAGAAAATATTTTATTTTTTTTTCCCTTTTTCTTAATTGAAGCAATTTGACCTGCAGGACTTTCTCAGTTATATTGCATGGGTGCTTGTAAATAAGATGAGAAGCAAAATCTTTTTTATTCAAAGATTCATGTAAGATAAACGATGTATTTAGCATGAAGCATGACTTATTTTCATATAAACCTTGATCCTAGAGGAAAGGAAAAAAAAAAAGATTTTTTTTTCTGCCAATTCTTATACCTGTGATTATTATGGAGTTTTCTGTTTTATTTTATCAGGGTTTTTTCTTTTCTTTGGAGTGGGCATGTCTTCAGGCAGGAACGTAGGTTAGAGACCTCCACCCCCGTTTGAGGGGCGGGTGGTGAAACTTCTAGGCTTCGGATTTCAGGGCCAGCAGAAGCGCCTCTTTTGAGGGGTGGCGGGATGAGGGGGAGCAGGGTGGGCTTCCGTCTGCTTCTGCCTGTTGGTCTTGTTTCTTTTCAGCGTTTTAGTTTTCGATTTGTCTGAGTGGGCTTTTCAACGACACATCTTCAGGCAGGAACAATTAGAAAACCCCCTTTGCATCCCCTTCCCCAAGGGTGCCACCTCTGAGCTTCAGGTTTGATCACCTCTTTTTGGGGAGGGTGGGCTTCTGTCTTCCTCTACCTGATTGTCTATCTCTTTTTTTTTGTAGATTTTTCTTGTAGGTGTTCAGTGTTATCCCCACATCCCCTCCCATCCCCGGTGTGTCACTACAGATCTCGTCTGTGGAGTGTGTGAGCCAGTGTGTCCGAGAACACACACACCCTTTAACGTTGTGCCTGCCTCCCTGCCTGCCGTCAGTCGCTCTATTTACACAACAGAGCGCCACCTATATTTATTTATAACAGTATTGTTTTGTTTTGTTTTTTATTGTGGGGGGATTTTTTTTCTCTCTTTTCCAGCGTGTAGATGTACATGTGTCCTTACTTTCCATTGACATTGTTCAGTGTAAATGTACGAATCAGTTGGGCATGGAAAACTGTAGGTGTCCTGAATAAATCCCATATTTTACCCCCCTTCAAAATGGGAAAAAAATGGCTACCTTGTAGGAAACGAAGAGGAAGAAATGTTTTCTAAGTTAAATACAGTATTTTAAATTCTTTAATTTAAGAAGAGGTTTGCTGCCATTGTAGAGGACAAAAAAACAATAGGAAACTTTAAAGGGCATATATTATTATTTTTATTTCCTTAATGTTTTTCTTACCAAAATCAAGAAATGTGTAAAGATTCTGCAAAGTGACGACGCAGCCAAATGTTCCCGAAGAGCGACGCCAAACACAGGCATCAGTGCGAAATACGAAGGCACCAAAGACGAGTGTCGTGATTGCAAAGTGTCCAGCTAGAGGTCATAACGTGAAAAATTGTATGATTAACCCCATAAGGCCTAAGTTTCAAATGTCCGCCTGGATATTTTTGCTTAATTGTTCTTTAAATGTCCAGTGAGTAAACATATTTGCCTATTTATCCGTAACAACTGGGACTTTCAATATCTAGCTAGTTATTTTTGCAATTTACCATCTACTAAAAGAGAGCCCCTCAGATTAATTTCACTCCCTGCTACAGCAGGGATGAAATTACCGTAATAACCCGATATCTGCCGGAAAGCGCAACGTCTCCACTTTCAGAAAGCGTTAGAATTTTTCAGATAGTGTGACGGAATTACAGTACTGCAAATTTGGATGAATCTTAGGCGCTACGTTTGGTCTGAAAGGGTTAATCATACAGTGAGGAGGAGGAAGTCGGGAGAAATGTTGTCCGAGAGCTGGAGCTTAGAGACCTAACAAACCGGCACCCCAGAGCAGGAGTTAATACTATTTCAAGATTGGTGGGCCTGTAATTCTCTACGATTGTGACAAAAAACACTAGCCGTAATTCAGATTCAGATTTGTTGTGTTTAATCTGATGTCCTTAGATTAGCTAACTTTATGTAACCAAATCATGAACACATTCAGTACCTGTTTTTGTTAGGGTTCAATTTCACAACAGTGGCGTAAACTGTACAAATTGGGATTCCGAGGACGACTTTTGTCGCAAAATTCAAATTCTCTAAAGGCCTTTATGCGCTGCGTGGGTCGAACCGGATTCACACCTGGGTTTGACATCCTGGCCAGTAAAATTTGAAGTCAGCCTAAGCAGAGAGGTCTGAAGTTTTTCCCTTAAAACAGCATTCTGTTTCACACTAAAACAGAACTTTAAGGTAATAAATCCTCATATACGACCAAACTGCAGCTACAGTTAATTTCTCTTCTTCATTTGGCTCCGCACGGAGAAGCAGCTGAAGCCATTTAGCATTTTGTACTGACATTACAGAAAAGTGTTGTAGAAGGCAGCATTTTCTTATCCAACACTTTATGCTCACAAACAGCAAGCTACTGTTGACTCTGCATAGACTGTATTCTCTCAATTTTGGGGTTGTTCCTTCCCTTAAGTCAAAAACTATTCCAAGTGTTTCCAACATAGAAACTTCTTCAATTTGTCTACACACGCACTCGACAAGTCCCGGTTAATGAGGCCTATCAGACACTATACTTGGCGCTTCCTGTTTTTAGATAATTGTCGACTTTTATTTTACTGTCAAAAAAGTGAATTGGATTTATTTGTTTTGAAAAACAACGGGAAGGCACACTTTCAACATTTGTATTTTTAAACAGTCTTTGCTTTGTTTTTTTTTACTAGAAATGATGTAAAACATTAAAGAAGAGCGCGTCAAAATGCTAACTTTCTGTCAGCTGGGGTTGTTTAGAGTAGCAGAGACAGAAGAGGTGTGTGTGCTTTTTGTTTTGTTATTTTGGTTGTTTTATTTTATTTTTTTTAAGCTGACTAGACACTGAGCGATTATGAGCAGGTCGAGCCGGAAAAACAAATGCATGTCCCACTCACCGGTATGCTCCTTCTGCCACCTGTAGCATGCATCGCCGACTTTCCATTCCGCGCATACGGGAAAAAAAGGCCAAGAGGAGACGCGGTCGGAGCGTCTGGCTGTGTGCCATCCGTCTCGTTTCTGTCTGAGCGGCCCCGGGTCGATGATCACTCGGCTGCGTTCGACGTAACAACCCCTCCCACACACACACTTGCATTGACAGGTAAAAAAAAAAAAAAAAAGAGTTGGTTTAACGGACGCTCGTTTTTGTAGTGCAACTCCCCTTGTATTATTGTCGTAAAGATGAAATCTGGCTTTTAACGTCCTGGAAAAACCTCAAATTAATTTCTCTCCACTGCCTGAAAAAGCGCTCAAGACGAGTGATTTTAATTCTTCACACCTGCCAAACAGAACCCACTCATAAACAAATGAACGGTTTTTGCCAACTTTTTTTTGTTTTTGCCCGTTTTTAATCCCTTTTTTTAATTATTTCTCTCGTTCAAAATTCGTTAAAATACTGCCATTGTTTCTGCAGAGCTGAATCTGGGAAAGCCATAGGTTCGAGATGTCAAAAGTCGAAGCTGTCAATGATTTGCGAGATGTGATTCGGAGTGCACCCGGGTGTTGGTTCCTATTTTTATTTTTGTTTGCTTTGGTTTTATCTCAGTAAGTGTTCGGTTCTCTCCTTATCGTGCAATCATGTTGCCAAAGAATGATTTCAAGACCTACTTCATCACTACATGTAAATATCAACGTTGTCCAATGCCGTGGCAAAAAATATATAAATGTCGTTTTTCTTTTCTTTGTTGTTTTGTTTTCCATTTTCTGAGAAACTACGATGATGTTTATGTGATGTATTGTCTTCCAGTTGGTTGCAATAATAAAAAAATACAAGTTGCAGAGAAGCTCGGCTGTTTATTTCTCAATGGACGGGGATTTAATATCATTGGACGAATTTCCTCTAGTTTTGGATGCTGTGCAGCTTGACAGATTATTGCTCTTACTTTTGTGCCTTCAGACGGTTGTTGTGATGTGTAACCGTGGCAACAAGGCGGCACAGCTACAGGGTCCTCAAGTCAGAGTCTTCTTCAAATTCGTTGCAATACTGACTGCTACCTGCTCACTGGATCGTCTGAATTACAACATTTGATTTTCTTTTGAGATAAACTATTTCTGAACTGAACTAAATAAAAGTAAGAAATCAGAAAGGTTGCACTGTCGCATAAAAGTATTAAACCCTTTGATTTTTATTTTTTTCCCACATTTTCTCATATTGCAACCACAATATTAACGTAACAAACCAACACAAAGAAGTTTGTGACTGTAAAGTGGCGGGAAGATCATAGATGGTTTTCAAAAAGATTTTCACAAAAAGTAAAAAAATAAAAAATAAAATTTAAATCTGAATCTGAAAAGTGTGGCTTGCATTTGTACATCTGCAAACCAAATATTTTGGCTGCCCTTCTTTTTAAGATAAGTTCGGGTTTTGTCAGACTGAGTACAGAGTGTCCAGGAACACTAGTTTTCAAGTTCCGACAGATTTTCCTTGCCAAAGAAAAGCAAACGCCAGCTTTCCACCGCACATACTGTTTTGCATGTTGTTTGTTTTTTTTTTCTTTTTCTGTCAGTTCTTAACGTGTTTGCTGCGTCTCGTCCGCAGCATGTGGCAGACTAAAACCAAAACTTCCGATCTGAACTGCACAGACGCAGTTCAGATTGCTCCAGCAGGTTCTCCCACTGGAGCTGCACTTTAAAATAAGTAACTAAAATTGATAACTTAAATAAATTGCATCTTATTTTCCTTCCAGGTCAGAAGTAAACCCTACATGTTGTTCTGTCACATTAAACCCCAATACAGTAACAAGAAGTTTGTGGTTGTATCATGACAAAAATGCCACATGGGTGTGAATATATATATACTTTTTAAGCACTGCACATTCCGCCACACTTCGACTACTCGAAGGTAAATCCATTGAGCTGACTGAAGACCAGTGCGTCTCATTTAGTTGTTTTCCACTCCGAATCTGAAGTTAAATATAGTCGAGGACTAACCGTGAAAGCAGCAGGCCTCTCTTCGCCTTCGCCTTCACGCCGCTTCCCACACTTGCACGGCGGCTCCCCGCTACCGGGCGCCCGCCTTTGTGAGGCTTGAGAACTCTTTAATTTGCTCTCCAGCCTGACCCCAATCATTAACCTCGCATATTCCCCATCAACAAGGGTCTTATCATAACCGCCGCTCCTCTTCCCAGTTAATTATTCATTTACCTCCTCTAATCGTTTAAGTTCAATACATTGCGATTAAAGTCTTGCCCACCGCCACCTTGGGGAGAGAACTGTGTGTATGTGTGTATGGGGGGATGGGGGGTGGAAGAAACAGTTAGGAGTACCGAAGAGCTCCTCAATGCCTTTTCAGTCTAAGTGGTGCCATTTCGGAGTCATGTGGCGGTGGAAGCCCATTCATAATTGAAGCGGAGAGACCGGCTTAATCTTGAGCCACTGTGCAGCACGCTCCCACAACACAACTGGAGCCAGCAGCTCCTCTGTTGCTATGCAACTATAGCAACGAAGAACAGGGGTGCGTGCAGTTGGGGGGGTGGGGTGGGGGTGGAGAGGAGGGGGGGGTTGCACGTTTTCAACATCTTTTGAAGGGCATGCTCAGGAAACAGCCGTGGCCGACTTTTTTCTGCTTAATCACATCCACAAACACTCCAGATGAGTCACATGGCCTCCGAGCATGTTTCACCTCAAAATCTTGAAAGCAGCAAACAGAAAGGTGAGCGGATTCAAGGGAACGTGGTGGATGACCTTCTGTTTAAAATAAAAAACTAATAATAATAATAAAAGGGTGCCACGACGAAGGTGGACCGCTGCAGAACGGGTTACCTTCCTCATTTTCCCCCTGCTCCATATCATCCATAACCATAGAATGACCAGCGAAGCAAGTTTCCATGGAGACTGAAGTGGAGGTTACGGTTCTCCTGTCAGCTTGGATTTATTGCAAAGGTTTTATGTATATATATTTATTGTTGTTGTTGTTGTTGTAAATTTCGTCAGATACTCACAAGGATGTCTGCATATCATGAAGAATTAAAAAAAAAAAAATCACTTTTCTTTCTTTCTTTTTTTTTTGTTAATGAATGCCATTTAAAATAGTTGGACGACATGATATTGAGCTCTGGAATTGGAAAGAGATGCGGTTCTCCTTTTATGTGGTGCGATCGCCCTCTGGTGGCAGCATAAAATAACTACATGAAAAAATGAGAAGCAAGCAAGAACACATCCAAAATAAATGCTTCATCTTAATTTGCCCATTTATGCTCCTTTTGACTGATGTTGATACTAATCTTGAAACCAATCTGAATCAAAATCTGTGGAGGGAGCTGCAAAAGAAGAACGTTGATTCAATTCGATTCAGTTTAAAATACTACATATAAAACACTTTACAAACTGGAATTAATGTGACGGTGTCATTATTTATTTCTTACCAGAAGGTTTTGTTGTAAATTTTACGTAACATTTCTTCTAAAAAGTATTTTCTTCCATTATTACTATTTATGGGATTGAAAATTACGTTAAGTCTTATTATTTTCAGTTGGCCTAATTAAATAAATTAACATCACAAAACATTACTAAACTACTGGGACGGTGGAGCTGTGTTGTTTACGCCCTTTTCATATGTGAACTACGTTTCCCAGCAGTCGCCGTGGCGATTAGTCATCGTTTCCCTCGTGCAGTCTCGCGATACGCGACACTTGACCCTGCCCTATGTTCGGCGCACTCGCAGCTCCATCGCTCAGTATATAAAGCAGGACAACGACGGGAGGAAGACGGCTGGGGAGTCGCAGCCCGGGGATTGTAAATAAGACCGCAAAAACTGTGTTTTATTTACAAAAGCGATACCGGCTCTTTTAAAAGTACCGCTCACAGTCGTTTTAAGTTTTTTTTTTTTTTTTGCCGTATTTTTTTGGCTCTGTTTCTCGCCCATTTCCGTGTGGTTTGTACACTACGCGTATAATGGCGAGCTCGGCTAACTCGAACCAAGTGGTAAGGATCAATCTCCGAGGACTGTCAGTGAGAGGGGAAGAATGGGGGGGTAAAGTTTATTTCTCGCAGTCAGATGAATGTGCTGTAACCAACTCACCACCGTTTAAGTCCATTAAAATGACAGAATCAACGTTCAGTCAAGCAGCCATTATTTTTCATTTTGCGAAACTCGAGTTGTTAAACAGAATTTAACAAAAAAAAACACTAAAGAATTAAGTTTTAAATGCAGATTAGGATTAAAAGCTGTTCATTTTGTTAGGTTAAAGCTTTACAAATTAAGTTAGTTTGATTTGTTTGTTAGTTTTTTCTTCATTTTTTTGTGTTGATACTGGAGATATGAGATATTTAACGTTTAGCTGGTTAATATTAAAAGACTTATGAAACGCAGATGTACCCAAAAGCACAGTCACCATCCACTCTGGCTGAAATAAGCTTAATTTTCAAACATTAAAGCCTCATTTTGTGGAAAATCTTCGACGATCAGTCCGCTGCCTCATCTTTGTCCACCATTTCCACGACGAGAGGGCGCTGAAAAGACGTTCCTAAACCACACATTTTATCCATAAAACGCCAAATAAGTCCCGCTCCATAACGTCAACGTCAAATTGCTTTCGTCTAAACCGAATATTTTAGGTAAAAGACGGAGGATATCTCCTCACGAAGCTTTAGAAGAAGGCGGCTGTTCGCGCTGCTCCGTAAAATGGCCTCCCCGGTCTGCTCTGCTCTCTCGCGCTTCTGGCCCTCCTCCTCTCCGCCGCCTGGTTTTATAGCGCCATATTGGCCGTCTAATATAGACTGGCTGGGATGGGACGGTGCTACACGACGCTACGTCACTGGCTCTACATATAAACACCACACTGCGCTTTAAATAGTGGAGGAAACCGACGGGGGCCGAGTGGGGAGGGAAGGAAGGAGAAAACCGAGGTGTCCACTGCGGACACCGGGGCAGCGCGGCGCAGCGGCCTCGGCGGCTGGCCGCTCTCAGACCCAGGCTGCCCCGCGGTGTCGTCATGGGCATTTTAACCGTGTTTGTTGTCGTGAGCGCTGTAGCTCAGTGCTAGGGGGTTACACTGGAGGCTCAGCTGCCATTATCCATCAGCTATACGTTCATACTAGCTATGCTTCCCAGCTGGGACACAATGTATTTTTAACTCATAACATGTTACATTTAATATTAGCATCTAATTCTGGCTATTTAAAAGGCATTTTTAACATCACATCCTCAGTTGTTTTTTTCTCCCAATTGCCAGTTACTTATTATTAATCTTATAAATTATGTTATTTAACATCAATTAAGCCCTCTTTTGCGTCCTCTTTAAAATAAAATGTTTTATTTTGCCTCCTCCTAGCCTAAATTATACAGGGGTGTAATCGAAGATGTGATCAACGAGGTGCGGGAGCTGTTCCTGGATGAGGGAGTGGATGAGCAGGTTCTCCTGGAGCTGAAAACGGTAAACCCAAACTGCAGAAACAACGTCGCATCACCCCCCACCCCCCACCCTAGTTAGTCCTCTAAAGCTTCCGTTCAATGCTGCAGCTGTGGGAGAACAAGCTGCTGCAGTCCAAGGCAGTGGAGGGCTTCCACACGGACGAGCAGGCAGCCCTGCAGGCCACTCAGCAGCAGCAGATTCAGCACGTCCCGCAGGTCCAGCAGGTGACGCAGCCAGCGCAGGCCCAGCAGGTCATCCTGCCCCCCCAGCAGCAGCAAGGTAGGCTCCCAGATGTGAAGAAGCAGAGGCATTTAAACACATTCTCCATGGAGATGCAGCGGAAATGAATGCATCTTTGATTTACGAATAGTAGTAGTAATAATAATAATAGTCACCTCGGGGGCCAGGATGTTGAGCTGAACATGCTTTTTTTTTTTTTTTTGTCACAGCAACCCCGCAGCAAGTCATTGTTCAGGATTCAAAGATTCTCCAGCACATGAGTGCAACAGGGATGGTGAGATGCTGTTTTTTTTTTTTTTTTAAGTTAATCTCATATTTATACATCTTTTATGACTTGCTCAATAGGAATGATGCAGGTTTTTCAAATGCTTCTACTAGTAAAACAGCTGACGATGGTGACAGTTTGCCACAAGCTAGGTGGCAAACAAAGCAACAACGGGGAACGAAGCAAATATGCAGAAGAAGTTGCTCTGATTAGATGATGACAAACCTGCACACGTCATGCCAGGTGTTTAAAAACGATGGTGGCAAGGAAGTTTTATTTAAAATTGAAATAACCAGTGCTCCAAAGATATGTAAAGGTTTTAATTGTAGAATCAAACATGGAATGGCCTAGTCAAAGTCAAAACCTGAAACCTGGACAATGCGTCGTCCCAGAAGTTATGGGAATAAACAATATAACTGTTGTTTTCGAGACCATTTTCCAGTGGCTAATACAATGCTAACGGCATGATAACGCACGTTCACCCTCTCAAAGATCAACAGACTTTTAATTTATATCAAACATTTAACACTGGAACTGGAAGACATGTGAAATATTCTAAATAAATAAACAAAACAACAAGTAAAATGAACAATAAAGTCTCTGTAAACAAAATTGTCCCTTGAAACAGACTGAAGAACTTTTGTCATCTAGTCTTTGGTAGAAAGAGAGAGACACGGGAAAAACAATCAATCGTGCAAATGAAAATGATCAAGCTTGTTTTAATTGATTTATTGCAACAGGCCTATTAAATGTATTAAAGTTGTGGTGGTTGTTTTTTTTTTTTTGTTCACTCTACTTCATCCGCTTTTATCTCGCTTATTAATTTAAAAAAATTGAAAACCTTATCTCTTACCTGTTGAATAGATGTTATTCTTTTCCCTCAGACAATATTTACACGCATTCATGACTCTGTGCTGTGAAACAAATGCTGCGTTTATCACGTCAGCCAGCAGAATAAGGCTGAATCTGTATCTAGTTAAATTTTTTTTCCCTTCCTGCTTCCTACTTTTTAAATCCCTTATCTTTTTGTTTTGTGTGCACCCCCACCTTCGACCTCTAGAGCGCAGCAGCTACCGCAGCCACTCTAGCTTTACCCACAGGGGTCACCCCATACCAACAGATCATCACCAGCCAAGGTAAAGCACTCGCATGTATCTGCACCAATATTAGCCCTTTAAACAGTTTCTTTTTAGCTCCAACTTGTCCTAGTCTTTGTTTTTGTTTTGTTTTTTTTACTTTTTGTGTTTGCTGACACAGGTCAGATCCTGCAGGTGGTGCGTGCTCCCAACGGCACTCAGTACATCATCCAGCAGTCCCAGCAGCCAATCGTTCTGCAGCAGCCGATGCAGGCCGGTGGCGTTCAGGCTCCCGTTATACAGCAGGTCAGGAGAAGAGGTCATTTTGTATGTGAAAGGGACAAAAAGATGGCATGCTGGGTCAGTTCTTCAGTTTTCTTTTTTTTCTTGTTTTCTAGGTGCTGACTCCCCTGCAGGGAGGTCTGCCCCAGCAAACCGGAGTCATCATCCAGCCGCAGCAGATCGTCTTAGCTTCAGGAAACAAAGTCCAAGGCAACACGCAGGTCAGAGCTCCGTCGCTCCAAAGGGAAGAGTCTCCACTGGTTAGCTGGGGGTTTCTAATGTTAATGTATTTGTAACATGCCTTTCCACCAGCAGGTGGTGCAAGCGGCAACCATGGTGCAGCAGGCCGGTCAGGCGGCGATGGCGGCGGCCGCTGCAGCAGGAGGGGCGGCGGCGGCAGCGCAGGTCCAGCAGGTTCAGGGCGCAGCTGCACCGCAGGCCCCCCCGCAGGCGCAGCAGCAGAGCCAGCCGCAACCTCAGGCGCAGCAGCCTCCCATGATGCTCCAGGTGGACGGGGCAGGGGACACCTCTTCTGAGGAGGACGAGGACGAAGAGGAGGAGTACGACGAGGACGAGGAGGAAGAGAAAGACAAGGACGGTGGCGAAGACGGACAGGTTGAAGAGGTGGGCTTCCTTCTCTACTCTCTGTTCTGTTACTCCAAACATGGCCGCCTTGTGTTGTTATGGAGACCAGAAACAGAAGATTGACGCTGAAGGGTTTTGGTTTCCGCTTTAGGAGCCGCTGAACAGCGAAGATGACGTCAGCGAAGACGAAGATCAGGAGCTGTTTGATACAGAGAATGTTGTGGTGTGCCAGTACGATAAGGTAAGACACTAGGGCTGAAACGATTAATCATGACTAATCGATCGGTGAAATGATCGTCTAATTTAGTAATAGATTAAAAATGCAGTCTGCTAAAGAATAACAACATATTCAGAGCAGTAATTAAGCCAAAAATATACAAACATATCTACATTTTGCATATATGATGGAAACACCTTTGTCTGTAATTATTTTAGCCAAATCTTCTCAAGGTTCAGACTTACTAAAATAATTCTGTGCTGTTCCATTTTAGGCAATAAAATGCAAGAGAGGGATTGAATTATTTGTTTATTTTCATATTTTCATGCATTTCCTATGATGTATAAAAAAGGCATAAGTGGTTAAGCAAAGAATCTGTAGAATGTCAAAATAATTGATTAATCGGTTACTAAAAGTTAGAAATCGATTAATCTTGCAGCCCTACTAGAAATTCCATCATAGTGAGGGAAGCTGTGTGATCCGTCTGTGTGCGTGAGATGAAGAGATTTGATCCCCTAAAAATGCCGTCCATCTGTTCTCTACGCCCCTGACTCATCCCCCCCCCGTACCCCCTCACCCCACTCCCCCACCTACAGATTCACAGAAGTAAGACCAAATGGAAATTCCACCTGAAGGACGGGATCATGAATCTCAACGGCAGAGATTTCGTCTTTTCCAAAGCCACCGGAGACGCCGAGTGGTGAAGAAGGAAAAAGGAAAGTCAAAAAGGAAAAAAAGAAAAAAACAACAAAAAAAAACAAAAAACAAAACTCTGGAACTCCTGTCCATTTAACAAGACAGTCGAGCATCCTTCCTTCCATACTCTGTGACTGGAGAGAACTAGAACCCAAAGGATGGGGAGGTACCGTAAAAAAAAAACACCCCTGGATGTCAGCCTTGTTTGTGGGGGGTGGAAACACTCAATCTAGGCCTTGCGGGATGAGAAACCAACAGAGGAAGGAGGGAAAGGCTGGAAATGAAGTTTTATTTCTTTTTTTTTTTTTTGAAGTACCGTCTTCATCCTCCAGGGGGCTCCTCTGCCCTTTTTGTTTTTTCTGGACAGAATTCACACACAAAAAATAAGCATTTCACATGAAACAGGTGTAGTGGACCAGGGCGAGGCGACCCCCGTCTGGCCGCAGGAGGACTGAGGTTGTTCACAACAAGCCCATAGATGAGAAAAATAATCTTTGTAATGCACTGTAGTCGGTTGACTGGGTTGACTCGTGTCTTTGTGGAAGTCCAAACTTAGTGCCACCAGTCGAATGCGCTGCCTTCTAGAATGATCCCAATCACCTTTTGACCTTTCGGCTTCTGTTGTTTTTTTTCTTCTTCTTCTTCTTCTGTTTTTGTTGTTGTCGAGTCGTAGTTTCTCATCACGTCTAGTCAAAAATGGTGCTCCAGAGGGTTTTATTGTAGTTAATCTGTTATTGTTTTAGGGATTTTTTTTAAAGTTAATGAAGAACAAGAAAGTAAAATAACATCCTTAAAAAAAGTTTTAAATAATATCTCTCGATTTCAAATGATATTTTTTCCCTCTCTTCTTGCTTCTCTGGAGCTTCATTCCATCTTTTTTCCCTCCATCCCCCCCCAAAAAAACACCAAACTAAAAAAAATAATTTACGATTTGTATAAATGGGAAGTTTGCCATTTCAGTGGATTGTCTTTGCTATTATTTTAATTTTCTGCAGCCGTCTAAAAAAAAAGAAGAAAAATTTGCACTGTTAGTTTATCGATGTATTGTGAGGTCAGCCAGTTCCAATAATCAATAATGGCGTCTTCTGTTCTATGTGTGTGTGTGTGTGTGTGTGTGTGTGTGTGTGTGTGTGTGAGTGAAAGAGAGCCACTGTGACTGATTGTACAGATGTTGGAAGCAGTGTGAATGTGCGCGCCACTCCTCCCTGGAAGGAAAATTAGTTTCGTCCCTCCCCCCACCTTAACGTTAGTGCGCCACAGGAATAAGCGTCGAGGATGGTGTTCTCTTATCTATTTATTGCTAAAAGTTTGTGAAATGTTCTATTTTTTCAGCACCGAACTGTGCTCTTATTATTATCTCATAAGTGTTCCTTTTTAGTCTTGATTTTTTTTATTTTTTCCGTCTGTTGGTTGATTGAAAGCTACATGACGTTGGAAATCATTTCATCCACTATATGTTCTCCTGTGCTTTCATTATACTCAGAACTTTTAAGATGATACGTTTTCTATCACTGTAAGTTTGGGGGGGGAGGCTGGGGGGGCTTTGTGTATTTCTGCAGTTTTGTTTTTAGTGCCCCGTCACAGCAGTTTGAAATAAAAATGTTTCTTGACTCACTCCTGGAGTTCTATTTTTTTCTCAACATTTCATATTTCATTCCTAGAATTGTGGCAGCACATCTTTGTTATGCTTTACGTTGGTAATGGCCAGGCAGCAGTTTTAAAGAGGTGGATTAGCAGTGGTTGCTAACACCTAATGGTGTCATCCAGGACATGTTACTGTGGAATAGCGTCTGCTCCCTGGAATGTGACGACAGTGGTAAAACTGTCATACACCAACAGTCTTCAGTCAGAGGCCTTTTCAGATTAGTTGGAAGACTGACTGCTACTGGAGGTCCTTCCTGTCCACAGTATCCACAATGAAACTGTGCTAATGTGCCTTTCCTCTTGGGTTTTGCGTACAGCCTCATCTACGGCGTGGAGCGTTAATCCAGCCGGCTAGAAACAAAAGATGTGGATCTGTGTTTCTGCATCTCTGTCTGTCACAGACTGACACTGTAAGGGCAATTTGCAGCAGACTGAATTAGCCATGAGGCTGGACTTTTGACTGTTGCAACTTGGGATATTTTTTATTTCTGAGCCAACTCTTCCTTGAACATCTTCACAACTTTCTCCCTGACCCGTCCACTCTCTTCGTCATGACCATCTGAATCCCTATGACTTTCCTTCAGCGTAATCAGGAGGAAAGGTGTGGTGGTGTTCGGGATTACGGCCGAGTCAGAGTCTACTCTGGGAGTTGATTGTAAATGGATTGGAAGCTAAATAAAACATCCATCTCACTTCACAAGGCTGTATTGACCCTCAGATAGACCCAGTGGAGGAGTAATGGCTCCCCAGCTGCCTCTGATCAAGTGGCTCCTCCTGACCACTTCAAGACAGAGCTGCTGGCCAGTGGAGATGTTTACCTTTCGCCACAGTCACTGCTAATCAGCAGCGGGTGTTGAATTCAGTGGAGTTTGTTCAGGAACTGTTGACTGTTGCATAGTTTTAAACATAAGAATTAAAACGGACAAAGACGATTCCGGTTGTACTATTTCTTTTCATGCTTGACCTTCTGAATTATCTGTACCTATAGACTTGGGGTACATGTGTTTTACACATTTTCCTTTAGTCAGATGTGAACAAATCTCAGTTCTTCTTTGGGGCCAGCTTACCTCTGTATTTTCCAGAGGGAGAAGGAGGAAGTTCAGCCCATCTCCTTCATCAATCATAATCGGAAAGGATCATATCCCCAACTCTAACATCTCTCTGCCTGGCTTTCTAACCATATAACCAGACAAAGATTGAAAGGGGAGTGACAATAGCAAATGAGGCGGATTAGTAGTGCTTGGCCACAACACATGGTGCGTTGCAGTGGAATTTTATCTCTGCTCCCTGGAAATTGAGCTATTAGCATGCCACGGTTGTCATACACAATAAGTAATATGTTTCAGTTTTTGACTAAAACGTAATTTTTAGATGATATTCTAACATTGATATGGACCTAAAGTTGTCTAAAACTTTCTGTAGTAGTATGTGTTGATGCTTAAATTTTATTTAATATTTTTTAACTTCAGGGCACTGCCAACCTACAATATAGACCAGTGAAATCAAACGAAGCTGCTAGTTAACACATAGAGGCTTCAGGGGGTTTTAAGGAGAATCCTTTTGTGCTACATTTGAAGCTGTCTATAATTACAGGGGTCTACACCAGATATCTGGATGTGATGATGCCTCTTCAAAGCTTTAAATCTTGTGTTGCATTCTTGCTCCTTACCTCAGTTTTGTGCTTTCCTTAAAGCAAATCTTGAGAAAATTAGAAAGAGCCAAAACAGTCCTTCTTAGAAATCAGCAGGCAAACAATTAGAACCATCCTTTATGTAGCTCTCAAGTTTATGTTTCTGGAATTTCTTTTCTTTATTTTTTTTGGGTCACATATTTCCCACTTTTTTCTTTGTCAGGGAACACAATGGAATTTCAGCAATGCTTTCCATATGTATGGAGATTACAGGATGTAATGGAGAGGGCTTATTTTTATTTATTTATTTTTTATAGCATGTCTATAGAATATGCTGTGACCAGCATTCTTTTTTTTTTTTTTTTTACAGAATATCTGCTATTAAACCTTAAACAAGTCCCACCAGTGCTCCTTCAAGAGCTCGACACAAGGAAAAAACAGAAACAAGAAAAAGTAACTCCGGACATTTAGCCAACTTCACCAGTTGGCTAAAAACTTGTGCATTCCTCTGGTGGTGCTGTACAAGTGCTGGCTGCCCATGGCTGAAGTGGAGCTGTCACTTTTGTGTCCCAAAATTTGACGAAAACGGGATATTGAGTTGCCAGGTTCATCGGTGAGTTGCTGATGAGTCCTGAAGTAGGACTAATACTGATTATTTGTGGTTAATATTTTAGGGGTCTTTAGCAATTCAGCTGAACTGTCATTGGGCTAATTATTTATTTATTTATTTTATGGCATATTTTTGACATATTTTGAAATGCTAACGTTTGTAGCATTGTTAGCACCTATGGTGCCTGGGGTTATTTACAATTTATGCTAAAAGAATACATTTTTAATAAATTACTTAATGCTTGTTGCACAACATATGATTAATAAATTATTGATCTAGCTAATTTGTGATTAATGTAAAACGAAAGTATTAATTTAATCTTTGGATGTATGAAACATTCCTGGAAACTATATTTGATTTATCTGCTGATTGCTGATAACCTATAGGAGAATTTATTAATTTATTCAATACATTTTTGCAATTGTTCTCTAACAAACTTCTCCGGACTTCACAGATCGGCTGGGTTACACTGAGATTAAATTACACACAAGTGGACTTAACTAAGTTTTATTAGATTTAATCTAGGGGAGTCAGAGTAAAGGGGGTTAAATACATGTAAACGACAAACTTCCCTGATTTTTGATTGCAAAACAAATACTGCAAATCCTATATGTGTTGGTCTGTCACATAAAATCCCAATAAAAATATTTCAGTTTGAGATTTTAATGTTGTAAAATGTGTAAAAATCAGAGTGGGATATTTTTATAAAGTAGTAGAAGAGAAACCACTTGCGAATCAATAGATGTTTTAACTCTTCTCTCCACTGTACTCGTCACTCAAGAGCTTAAAGAGAGCCATTGTGGAAGGAGCTTCACAATGACCATCCAAACAACATAAGGAGTGACGACATCAAGGCAAGGACTTCAAGAGCTAAATCTTTCTCCAATTCCTTAAAACAACCACAGTTTTTTTGCCTTCAGTTTTTTTGTGTGTAGAAACCAAATCTGTTGCTGGTGAGGTGCATCTTGGGTCATGCCTTGCTTATTTGAGGAGCAATTCAGATACTGGTTTATTTGTAATAAGGGGAAAGGAATGATCAGCGGATCCTGAGAACCAGCAGGAGGAAGAATTTTCAAATAAATGGAGTCTCATTCCGTCCAATAATTAGACTAGGAGTCGACCCATGTTTCAGAGTGAAATTACACATAATCCCAAATAGGAAAACACTCTAAAGTTCATGCCACCGTCTCAAACACCTTCCAGTTGCTTTGTGTTTCTCCAATGTTTACACTGACTTTGATTTCAATCTTCTTTGACTGAACTGTGAGCTGTAGTAGCACAGGACTAGCTGAGAGGCCCTCATGAAAGCAGCCAGGAAAATCATCTCTTCAGCTCTCTAAGGATCCACATCTCAATGCTGGACTGCTTTTAGTGACTGATTGAAAGATGTAGAAGATGTGGAAAATATAGACGCCTTGTTAGAAATTGTACAGTCTTACTCAAGTACTGATTGCTGTGAGCTGATGTGACTCCTGTTTTTTTATTTTTTTAATTAAAACTAAACCTTCCAGTTTTATGATTTTGGGTCATTTAGGTTTAGTAATGTAGCACATTTAGCAACCCCAGCTTTTAGGGGTAGTTCATAAATTTCTTTGTGTGGTCAAAGCTTTGGGGAGGCCATTCAGAAAGCCAAATATGCACTCACTTTCCAAAACCAGCTTGGATGTGCGTTTGAATCATTGTCCAGTTGGACAACCGTTTCTCCCAAACTCTCAACATCTGATGAAGAGAAATTGCTTTTGGTGTCCAGGAACAATCAGGGATCCAGCAAGGCTATTATGCCACCAGTGTCCCTGTCCACAATGAAGTTAACTTGCCATCAACATGGGCTGAGAGGGTGTAGCCCAAGAAAGAATCCCCTGCCCCATAACTAAAATCTTGAAACTTGAATTACATTCTCAGCAGCCCACAAGGCCAGGCCAAATAATTTCTGGTAAAAGGTTTAATGCTTTTATGTGTGCCCTCTTGGACGAAGATGCCCCTGCCGTCAGACACACTTCCATAGTCTCTCTTTTGTTATTGCTTTGTCTTTTTTACGTTTTTGCCTTATATCTCTTGCTTGATTTTGCTCTATTTTCACTTATCACTTTAAAGTTAGAAAGCCTCCTTGCCATCATCCTAATCCTCTGCAGATTCAAGTCAAGACTCCGATTGGGCCACGCCAAAGCATCTGTATTACTTCCAGCCCATAGAAACATGCTGTTAAACTTAAAAGATTACTTTAAGCCTATCTCTGCCAGGGGTATGAATAATTTTAACTAAACTGTATCGTTGCACTGTCTTAAGCTGAATCAGCAAACATAAAGCTACCATATGGGATCACATTCCACAAAATTCAATACTATAAAGAAAAGAAATGAATAAGTACTTTATTATTATCCACACATGCCACTAAAACAAGTTTCCAAAGACTTATGCATACTGTAAATACTTGTATCTGCTTTAAAACATCAAATTAAAGTACAGACTCAATTTTCCAGAAGAAGCATACGCTAAAATATGGACAAGATCCATATACTTTTCTGTCGCTGTTGTATTGTTTTTCATAATCTACAGAGTTGTGAATAATGGTAAATTAAACTATTTTTCAATACTTTAAATAAATGGTGTATGTATGAAGTTTCCACAGTTGATTGGCACTGAGCCAGCAGGCGTTGAAGACGATATATGTTCAAATAATGGATTTAAAATAGCTCAAATTAAAGTGATTTGTAATATTTAACCTATGCTAAATATAGAAGAGAGAAACCTTTGTCTATGCTTTTCTATTTTACTTAGTAAATACTTTCAGGGGTGTTCTACAAATGCTATTAAAATACAGGGGACTACAACTTAGATAACATTTAATTAAATTCATAGTGATTGAATTTCCATAAACAGGGTCTGAAAAATAAAGCTGACGCAGATTACGGAGCTTTCTGTTTATTACTTTATCAGATCTGTCCAGAACTATTTCAAGGCTTCATCAAAATGAACCTTTCTTGGCTTTTCTTCTCAAGCTGAAGGTTAGCTCACGTGTCCAGGTCTTGGTTATCGTCAGGTTTGATTCCTGGGTGATAGGTTTGTCTGGAGAGGCTCTTCAGGTTGATAGGTACCTCTTCTTGTCCAAGGCTTCTGCCTTTCCTAACCTTTTCCCTCCGCACCAGAGAATTCCCACTGCTGCCCTTCGACGAGACAGTCTGGCCTCTAAACAGCTGTGCCTGCTGCTGACACAGTCCTACCTTGCTGAGGAGAATGAATATGTCCCCTCTGAAGGCCTTTGTGAATATGGCATACAAGAATGGATTGGCACAGGAGTTGAGCGGGTAAAAGAGCACCAATAAGATCTTGGAGTTGGAAACGGTGATAAGAGGTCGGTTCAGAGCAGCCGACATGGCGTAGAAGGAAATGGGAGCCATGCATAAGAAGTCAGTGAAGATGAGGATAGCCATGCGCTTGGCAATGTTGGTGTCCTTGGATCCAGAGTGGTACTGGGGGTTGTGGACTGTACAGTAGATCTTAAAGTAGCAGGCACAGATGACAAAGAAAGCCAGAATGTTTAGGACCAACACCAGCAAGACGTAGACCTGAGCTGCAGTGGACTGAGTGTCCATTGGGAGGCAGATGCTGACCTTCTGGTAACTGCTCACTCCAACCAGTGGCAGGAGAGCGAGAAGGAGACAGAGGACCCAGCCAGCCACCATTATGGCCACTGCATGGTGTAGATGGAGTTTGCGGTCTAGCCGCATGGCGAAGGTGATGGCGTACCACCTCTCCAGAGTGATCACTGTCAGGGTGTAAACAGACAGCTCGCTGGCGAAGACTGTGAAGAACCCGGCGAGTCCACAACCGGGGCCTGTCTGCCAGTCAATGGCGTGGTTGAAGTACTCAGAGCGGGTGTGGAGGTCCACGGAGGCAATGAGCAGCAGGTAAATCCCCATGCAAAGATCAGCAAAGGCCAGGTGGCACATGAGAAAGCGAGAGACCGAGAGCTTGTAGTGGCTGGTGAGCAGCACCAGAAGCACCACCACATTCCCTAAAACAGCCAGCAAGCTCACGAACCACACGGATACCCGAAGGAAGCCGAAGCCCATAATGTCCTCACAGGGATTGAACTCATCAGGCACCGGTGCACACTCCACTTCCCCTCCCTCCTCGCACACCACATAATCATAACGACTGTCAAAATCTTGGCTGTTGTCCTCCTGGGGGTTCTTGAGGGTCTCTCCGAAGCCCACTTCTTCATCTGGCTGGCCTCCAAAGTAGGCGTGGTAGTAAAGGTTGCCGTGGAAGTCTCCTCTTCTCCAGTCTTGATGCGGCTCTGCGTGACCTTCGTTTCTCTCCTCCGGAAGTGTTTCCACGACTCCGTCTCCTTGAAGAGTTGGCGTGTCAAGGGGTCCCACAGAGCGCTTGTGGTAGTGGTCATAGAAAGCGGTTAGATTACAGATGATGTACTCCAAAAATCTGGGAAACACAAACAGAGAAATCAATAAGACTGGGCTCAGTAAATAATGTTCCAAATAACCCAGCAATCTTAAATGTTTCCACATTTTCTTGTGTTTCAACCACACACTTAAAGCCATAATCTGCATCAACTTTTTTGTGATACACCCACACAAGTAAAGCAAATGTACCCATGAATATGAGGGGATAAAACCATCCCATTGTAACTCTAACCTTCCCCTCAACACAGCATGATGTCGCCACCACCATGTATTCTCATGGAGTCCAAGGTAGTGTGGAGTGTTGGCTTTAAGCCAAAGGTCTAAAAAGTTCAAATTTGCTCTCATTTCATTGGTCCACCGTTGCATTTTTTGTGTCCTCCACATGGCCTATAGCAAACTGTAAAACAAATTTCTTATAGCCTTTTTCATTGATAGCCCATTGTTCTATGCTTTGCTTCAACCAAAGGATCTGAACCCTCATAGAAAAAAAATTGCTACCTGGAGGTGTGGACTCTGTTGAAGTTTTAAACAACTGAATCTTAACTTACCCAATCACTAATGTTTGACTGTGGTGTATGTAATGCTACAGAGGTTATGAAGCTTACCGGAAATGACATGCATAGCAAACAACCATCCTCCATTGTGAGGAGAGTAGTGCCGAGCCGATCAACGTTTTCCAGCAATAATATCTTGAACATTCCTCTTGTTCCAACTTTAATTGTTAAATATTTGGAAGCGTGAACAACATGGACTTAACGGCTTCGACTGCTAAAACTGCAGATAGACTACAATTCTGAAATGATATAGAAAACTGACGTCATCATTCCCAACTCCTCCTTCTCTTCCCTGATTGGCCTGGCCGAAATTCAACTAGAGAAATTGAGCTCAATAGGAGAAATCGCAGACAGTGCAATGAAGGAAGATGAGAATTGAGCGAAATTGTGTAGGAAGGCAAATCTGGATTTATTCTGAAGTTAAATTACAAATGTCTAAGTTGCACTGCATTTTATATTGGGGTATCGAAGTACAGGGGGCTTAATAAAAAGGCAAGCCACACTTTTCAGATGTTTATATTTTCCTTCTACTTCCAGGTTATGTGCTACTCTCAGTTGATCTCAGTGGATATGTCTTTTATGCTACTAGCCGTTTGCCCTGCTGGGCGGTAAGTGGGCTATTAAACCGTTTACATATACAGATGAAGACGGAGGACTTCTGTTTTTGGAATCATTATGTGTTTTTTTTCCTCCAGTAACACCAGAGAGTGACATTAATTATGGGAGCGCTGTGAGGAGCTATAGGTAAAGGCATCAGAGAGTTGATTCAATCCCTGCCAAGATCCACACTTTACAAGTGCGGTAGCCTCCCACTCACTGTGGGAGATCATCCAACCCTACGCTACATGCACACACTTCTGAAACCCCCACTTCGTTTCAGCCTCCGTTAACAGAGCTGATTTTAAGGAAAAAAGAAAAAAAACTTCACCCTCGTTTCTTTTTGAGGTTTTTGAAGCCGCAGCAGTGGCTCGGGTAGGTGAGATCAGCCGTGGTGAGGTGCTTGAAAGCCTTGATGGGCGGCAGCTTCTTGAGGGACCAGGTGTCGCGCGCCTTCAGCTTCCGCAGGAAACCCATGCCTGTGGAGGGCAGCGATGTGATTCTTGTCTGGGAGACGTCTCTGAAAGCAACAGAAGGATTACAACACCTGACAATAACTACGCAAGATGCCCGGAGAACTAGTAGTGGTTTGAGGTAGAAGATGTGATGTGTTGCGCAACTGACAAATTAAAACAGCACATAGCGCTGTGTTCAATTTCATATGGCCGACTCGGGTCGTGACATGACTCGAGGTAACCAATCAATGGTGGTTTTCTTACGTCAAAAGCAACTGATTGTTTACAGTTTCTTTTGCACGACGGTGCAAAATAACAGCATGCAGGAATCCTGTTCTTAACAGTATCAAGAAGCTCAATAGGAAACTCATTCAAGACATTTAAGGGAAAACTACACAATAAAAGTCTGCCAAGTTTGGTTCAGAACAATAATAGTCCATTATGATCAATATCTTTGTTCACGCACCACTGCGCATTTTTACTTTTTGTTTGCTCCACATTAAGATTTTATGGAGAAGCTGATTTTTCACAAGGTATTATAGCAACATAGATTAATTTAAAGAGTGTGATTTATCTATTTGAGTATTAAAGTTGGCACCTTTTAGTGAAAATTACCAACAGGAACAATTCAGTTTTATGTTGGATAGGGTAAAGATTGTCCAATCTGTCAAAAAAGACAAAAAGTATTGTAAGAAGCTGTTCAGAAGCACATGATCTAACACAAAAGTTGCTAAAGAATTCCTTCATGGAGATGCAGTTTTTTCCTCAGTATACTCTACAAACAAATAGAACTTTTAGAAGTCGTAGTTAATCTGTCTATGTATGAATTATATATAAGAATCACTATCTTCAAACTAATTCGCTTGGGGAGATGTGAATGTGCAATTGAACTCTGATGCAAACCAAAAGAAAAGTGAACTCTGGTCCGTCTTGGTTTGGTTGAAGTGAACTCTGGCGATGTTTGAATGCATGTGTGAATGTCTAGCAGACCGAAGACTGCTATAAAAGCAGGAAGCGAACTATAGCGGAGGGCATCCTGGGTAAATACAACCAAAACAAACACTCAAGTGTAGTGCTAGTGGACGAAAAGGCTCTTTGGTCTTTTACCAAAGAGAAAAGAGAAATCCTACAACCGCTAAAAGATGACTCCACTCCATTTTTGTTTACATTTTGTGAATAAAGAAGTTGCGGTCAGTGTCTTCTTCAAGAGGTTTTCCGATTGTTTCCTTCAGTGGTTCTTGGTGCAGCGCCGCCACAGTCGACACGGGGAACGGGTTCTTCAAAGAGTTTGGATCGTTTGACACAGTGAAGTGACTAAGCAAACTGCACCCGCTAAAAATTTAATTTTGGTCCCCAATCGAACAGAGTCTACCGGACTATCAGGTGTGAAAACACTCCAAGTCATGACAGTGGAGGTCTAGACTCATCACCATGCAGGGTGCAATGTGACAGCCCAAACAATAGTCTCCATCTGTTTCCTCAAATGAACTCCTCAGTCCTTCATCTTTCAGTAATTACATTTGGCATCTATTAAGCCACTATTCCAAAGTCAGGCCAACTTCGCTAAGGACAGAGACATGCAGGGGATTGGCAACTGCATCGACATCCTCCAAGACTCCAAGCTCTCTACTGCATTTTTTTTAGTTTCCTTAACACATCTTAACAACTTAATGATTAATTTGATAAAATAAAGAAATAGCTCTGCATATTTTCGAAGAATCTGTCCTATTTTCTTGCTGTCCCATTTCCACACACTTCTCCGTCCTCTGCTCTCCTTTCCTCCCACGGGGCTCATTGTGTGAGGCAGCGCAGATTCTAGTGTAGGTCTGATTTTGTCATTTCCAGATGTTTAACTCATGACCTCATGAAGGCGACCTCACTCAGGACATGTTCCTCCGTGGAACAGAGGTAAACGACCTGCGTGCAAATCTGTTTACCGAACCGGATAAGATGCGGCTAAGACTAAACGGTTGTGTCACCGAGGATGTTTCAGTAAGAAAGGAGAAAATAACAGCAACGTCCGGCTGAACTTTCTTCATCGCGTTTGCACACAATGCGTGTCAGATTTCCTAGTCACACCGTCGCAGCTGTGGGGGAAAGATCTTTTACTTTATCCTGTCCTGCAGGCATCGCTCGTCTAGCCTGCGTAGTACGAAAAAGGACTTTGATGAATTTTCACAGGAACTTGACACAGTGTGAATAATTACCAGACTAGGGGTATTAGTTAGCATTTTATTCGTTTGCCACATTTGAGAGTAAAAAAATATGGGAATTTTTTAATTTCTAAAAACACGTACGAATAAAAAAACCAAAACCTATTTTGTGCATCCGAGGTGCACGAAAGAGCGTGACCCCAGATCCTTCCTGTTTTACTTTATAACCATTACTGTTCCCAACAAAACTCAACAAGCCTTTATGACTGTGCTGTTATTTGCCGTTTTATTATTCCAAAGAGCTTTCCTACTGTTATTTGCACAAATATTTTGTAAAATGTCTACTGCTGTTTTCTATGCAGAAATACACATGCTGTAAACTTTTTAAATACTATACTTATTTGTACTTGTTCAATGTGTGTTTGGTTTGTCATGTTGTTGTTTTGAGACTATTTTCAAGTAATGATAATGGGATAATAATACAAGTTCAAATCTCTAAAAGACAGCTAAACTTTAATTTTGTAAATAATGCTTTACACTTGAACTGGAAGGCATTTTAAATGTCCAAACTAAAACACAATAAATAAAACTGAACTAAAAACCACACACAACCGAAGCTATAAGTAAAATGGATTGGGATGTTTCTGTAAGCAAAACTGCCCTTCATAAAATATGAATCATCTCAATGGAAATTATTGTGCTCATTTTAATTCATCACACAATTAAGAGATCAATAGCTTATTGCAACAGGTTTAATACAAACAGTTGACTTTCTGAAGCTGGCTGATTACTTACAGAAGTGTTGGGCCACTGATGGTTCCTGCAAAAGCCCGTCCGTCCATCCTGGTCAAAAACACATTTCTGTGTAGGTCGCTGGACGAAAGAGAGCACAGAAATTCACAGGAGAAGAAGACATGCTGCGCATTTCTGTCCTGCGTGCCATAATATTTTCTCAAGCCTCATCACTCCACATTCCTGTTTATTTTCCTCTCATCAGACGGGCTAAACATGACAGATGAAGGTCTCACTGACTTACCGCATGTTGTTGATTCTAATTGGAAACGATGAGATATGAAGGTGTTCTCCTTAAATGTGGAGCACCTTCAGACAAGTCTCCCCAAATCCCTTAAATCTAATTAGAATAATAGACCAGAGGAGGAGTGTGTTTATCTTGGTCAAGCTGTGCTGGGATCGGTTCTCCTCTCGGAGGAAATCGGACTCCCAACACAAACACCAGTGTGGTAAGACTCACTAGTTACAGAGCAGTGCTTTAATTGGACTCTTACAAAGACACGAGGACAGGGTTGGGGTTGTAAAATGAAGAAATAGTCTTAATTTAATATCACTAATACCTCATATCCAAAACATGCAGGTCCCTGGACCAGAGGGTGAAAAGTGGACAAGGGGGGAAGAAAAAGGAGTGTGTTTCTGCTTCCTTATGAGTGTCTTACAATATTTTTGCTTTTTTAGTCACACTTAAATGTTTCTGATCTTCACATTTTATTAGACATAGATAACCTGAGTAGATGCAAAATATGTTGCTATAGGAACATATACATAACCCCTGGTTGTACCATAAAGTGTGTCTCACTTTCAATTGGATTTAAATCTAGACTATCATTAAATCATCTTTTTTTTAAAGCTATTCTGAGGTAGACCTCCTGGTGTGCCAGACCATTGGCATTTTCCTTCAGGATTTCCTGTGAAGTCAGTGGTCCATCAGTTTTCACAACTAGTTGGAGGATGTGTTCCATTCTTTTATTTATTTTTTTTTAACCTACTAAAAGTTGGCAGACTAAGATGTTGCTACACCTGATAGTCTGATAGACTCGGTTCGACTGGGGACCAAAGTTGCAACTCTTGTAACAGCTGGTGCAGTTCGATTTCACACTGCACCACATCAAACGATCCGAACTAATTGAAAAAGCTGTTCATCTCCTCACCTGTGGTGGCGCCGCACCAAGGACCACTGAAGGAAACAACATGAAAACCTCTGACGAAGACACTGAGCGCAACTTCCTTCTTCACGAAATGTAAACAAAGATGGAGTCGCATCCAATTTTAGCGGTTGTAGTATTTCTTTTTTATCTTTTGCAAAAGACCACGAGCCATTTCTTTCACTAGCTACACTCTTGGGTTTGTTTTTGTAGTATTTACCCAGAATGCTTGACGCTGTAATTCACTTACTGCTTTTGGAGCGGTCACTGGTCCGCTTGGCATTCAGATATGCATTCGAACTGCGCCAGAGTTCAATTCAACCGAACCAAGACCGAGGTGTTTAGGCGGATCAGAGTTCGCTTTTTAGGTCACAGTTTGATTACGTGTCCACATTTCCCCAAACGAATTGGATTTTTTAGACGAAAAAAAATGAAGTTTGGGCAAAGCAAACTGATCCGGGCTGGTGTGAATGCACACCATGTGATTCCTTGTTTCTACAGGTTTGGGTGTGTCTGGTGAAATCAAACCAAAATATGTCGTTAATTAATGTTAATTCATGATGTAACAAGAGATTGCTAGCTACATTTTCACACTGAGACTTACTTATTTGTACATCGTCTTTTTCTTCTCATTCATTATGAGATCATTTGAAACAAATGGTTGTATTTATTCTGATCAATTTTGTCTGATTATAGACTTTGTTTGATGATCTGAAACATTTAAGCGTGACCAAAAAAAAAAAAAAAAGCAAAAATAGGAGAAATAGTTTCTCACATGACTGATTTCCACAAACGTAAGAACAAATCTCACTTTGTGTATGTTAGAGGAGATCTCTTTCACCGGTCTTCCCGTTACCCACTCTTGGATTTTTTTTTTCTTCCTCCACACAAAAATTCCTCCTTTCTAATCAAGAGCTGGACACGGGCATTTTGAAGTATATATGAGACGACTCAAAGAGAACCGGCTTTGATCCCTTTGCTTTCATAGTAAAATTCTAGGGAAGGAAACACACATCCCAGATGTCAGGGGTGGCTTAATCCAAGCAAAATTATATTTAATGCAATTCTGGACAAGATTGAAGGTCCCTAATTGAACTAAAACCCCAAATCAAAAAGTTGGAATGCATGTATGATGGAGATTCAGAGTAGTGATGCTTAACTGCACTACTGCATTTATGTACTATGTGTTGTACTGGAGTTTAAGATTTTGATTTGAACAGTATTTAATATTCTGGATAGTTCTTTTCTGCTCTTTGCTTTTCAAAAGGTCAATGTCTGACAACTTATTAGCTCAAATTCTGAATTATCCACACAAAATACATATTTCCCAGTTCTTGACGGTATTTTCCTCTTGATAAAAATTAATGCAAGACTCCAAGGTAGTATTTATGAATTCAAAACATGCTGTAATGCTTCCCAAAATAATATTTTGTCCACGCGGTTGCGACTATTGAAACCACCCCGAGAGCATGACGATGACGGGAAACCACGTCTGGCATCTGCCCCTGGCCTTTACACCAGGAAATTCCTTCAGATTTCTGCAGTTGTTTATTGAAGTGTTATTCCCTGTGATGGGAGAAATCTCCTAATCTCTCCCTATCATACTTTGATTAGCCCAGAATTTTAACCTCTTAATCTCTCACACACATTTGCTGAGACACTGGACATTCCCAGCATATTTAGCTTGTTGCAAATGGCCATTTTTAATTATTTTTTTTATCAGGATTAACATTATAGTCAAAGTAAAACCAAATCAGATTATGCATTTTACCAGGAACCTTGTCGCAAGCTACATTTCAATCCAATTCGTCATGCAAATTTTAAGAAAGTGTTTAAAATGTTTCAAAAAAAAAAAAAAAAAAAGCAAATTAATTGCGTTTCCATCTATTGTACTTGTAGTGAATCAGCCAGGCTACGCAGACAGACACCGAGGTCTCAGGAAAATTTCAGAAAATTGAGGACATTATTCTGAATTTTGACGTGTCCATCAATCTTTTTGAATGTGATACTTAAAAATGCACATAAAAAGAAGTCGATGGAAACATCATCAGAGACACACCAGGGACCTGATGTATAAACGTTTGCGTACGCACAAAGAACCTTGCGGCACAGTGCTTCATGCACAAGTTGGCGTGAAAATGTGGAACATTAACGCAAACCTTTTGATTCAAAAAAGGTTCTGTGAAATTCCCTGAAATGTGACTACACTCTGTTATTTTGGACATAACAGAGTGTGAGAATGTTATTAAATTCTGTTATTTAAAACCCTTGATTTTATCTTAAATGGTTTAAATCTAATCAATGAAACTGAGCCACATTTAGCAAATACACCAAAAACTAAAATAAAATGATGAGAAAACATCAATCGGGTGTAAAGAGTAAATTACTTAAGTTTTTGTCAGATTAGATGTAAATGCACATCGGCCCATGTGCTGATGTGCTTGAAATGTATAAAAGTTATTTAATGGGCACTTTGATTCTCACTAAAAAAAAATCTTTTTTTTTTTTCTTTTTTTTTTTTTAAGTTTTCTGGGCAGGTCCACAAAATGTGGGTGGTTTGAATAATGAGCTCAGAGGTGAGGATTGTGTCAGGCTCCAAGAAGAATTTGAAGATGAATAGACTGCCATCACTCTTACGCTTGTTCATAAGAGAGGAGAAAAAGAAATACAGCCAACCGTGAGTTAGCTTAGCTTCTCATTAGCCTTAAAACATCAAACAGCTCCCATGGTCTCATGCTAAATCAACGCTGTAACAACAATCGTCTCCATTACTCTTCAGATTTTTAAAGCAGATATAGCCTGTCAATGAAGTTAGAACCTGCACATTCCAAGCAAAGCCCAAACTGTTTTCGTCTACACGCCGTGGAAACGTATCCGCACCGCTTGAACATTCTCCCACTTTGTAACGCTACATTAACAAAGTTACATAATGCATTTTACTGGGATTTTATGCGAAAGAGAAGCAGAGAAAGGGCAAAACTTTGAAAAAACACTTGAATTCAATTACAGTGGCAATTGTTTAAAGGCACAGTTAAACCCCACCTCCTCAAAAAGTCATATAACTACCTATTTTAATAGTTCAAACACTAAATATACCTTAAGATGCATTAATACACAAAGTAGAAGCCTTTTTAGCATTACCACAGGAGCTCACATCCATGGTCTTCGTCAGCTCTGCTCTTAAAGGTACAGCACTTTGCAAACAGCAACCAATAACATGTTAAGTAGCACTGCACGTCTGCACCCTGGGATTAAAGCTTTCCAAGCTGCATTTCATTTAGAAGATCTTACATAATTCTTACGAAAAAAACATTCGCAATCAAATTCGCTGGATTTTCTGCCAATCATTTGGCGTTGCGTTCCACAGAAAAATGTGCAAATAGGTGAATCTGCAAAAAAGAAACCGTGAAAGCTGAAGCTCCGCTGTTTGGGTCTACCGGTTTAAATGTTAGGGGACATAATTTGTTTCCAGTTTTTTTATAGCTAAAGCTCAATCAGACTGGATGAAGAGCATCTGCTAACAGCAGTTTTCAGAACTAGCTACAGATACACAACTGCGACATTAGACCTAAACCTTTGTCCACTTGTAAATAAGGCTTGAATTAAGCAAACAGACATCGGAGTGTTTATAAGAAGCTGAATAAAAAGAAATTCCCTGAAACTGATTCATATAAATTAATACAAGAAGGAACATAAAGCAAATTAAAAACATTATCCTGTTAGACAATGATGTAAATACTCACACTTGATCCAGCTTTGTCCCGTTAAAGGCGTGATGCCGTATCTCTCTGAAGCCATTTCCATACAGCATTCTGGATAAAAAGAAGCTCCATATTAAAAAAAGCCCATTCAAAGTGGTATAATAAATATTCTTGGATGTAAATACTTTCCATCTGCCTCGCCGATCCGTCTCGTCTTTACCAGCCGAGCTCAGAGGAATCGACTTATTTCTCACTTTGGAGTAAAACCGTCTGTGTAATTTTGTGGTTTTTACACCAAACATTTAGCTCGCTTCCCACACACTCCTACACTCACACACGTGAACATGAGCGAATGTCTGTGTACTTGTTTTTGTTGTCGGCGTTCATGTGAGAACGTGTTTTTAAAGTGAGGTCAAGCTGAGCGTTTCTTGAAGGGCCTATTTTAAGGACTTGGCTGGATTTAGAGATAATGTTCCTTAAGTATTTATCTTATCTACGTATTTAGATTTGTTTTGGGGGGTTTTTTCTGCATATTTGTTTTGTCTAATACAGATGTTTGGACATATAGTTGCTGTTGGTGGCGTGCAAATGTCTCACACTGTCAGAAACTCGCTCGTGATGCCCTGGAATGAGTTGGCCGGGATCTCGGTAATGGAGGGATGATTAACAATTTCCCTGCAAACGAGATGAAAAGAACAGAGAAGAAATTAAATATGCAACAAATAAGAGGAAGAGTTACTTCTGGGAATTAGATTCGGACAAGGAAGGAGGAATTGGAGTTTATTTATCAAAAAGCATGAGGTTAATGGGATTAGAAGCGACATTCTAGGATACAGATGCAAATGGAGACGTAACTCCAGGTCCATCCGACCAGTACTGCCAATGGTAGAAGAATTGTCACGGAAAACCTTCTGAGATATTTGAGCTAAGTTCCAAAGTCACACTACGTCACTCTGTGACCATCTATCAAAGTTTGATACATATTAGGCTTCATGACAGAGGATCAAAAACACAAAAAAGTTACTCACTGACATGTCCCAGAGATTTTGGGGTCATAATAAAACATATACTTTAGGTACCCAAGTTTTTAATTTACTGGTGAAAGTCTTACAGCATACAAAGTACTTTCTCAGAACTCTGAAATAACTATACTGTAAAACAAAAAAACCCAAAAATAAAACGGACACTTTTACGAAGACTCGATGCTTTTCTGTTGATGTAAAGCAGAAACTGATGGTAACAACCTTTTTGCCAGTTACTCACTATGCAAACATGGTGGGTATGAATCCTTCTGCTTAACATCTGGCTTTCTAGAACTGAGTAATGGTACATAGTTAGCTGTTATTGACTGTAAAACAAAACTCACAGTATGAAGTTCATGTCGTTTGAGTGAACGTTGTGTAAAGCAGGGAAGAAAGTCAGGCCAGTATTCAAAATCCCCCTGAATTACAAAAGAGTGAGAAACAAAGTTCATAATACAAAGAGCAAAAATAGAGATTTAAACACTTTTTCATTATTTTGTTTATTGCTGAATTATACCTTTAAAATGTAGCACAACTGACAGCCATTAGGAAACACATTCAAATTATTATTTTTTTGCTTCATTTAAGATATACACGATATCTTTTGAGGTTCATTTGAAAATTATCCTACAGTTTTGAGACTGGTATCATCATAGATAAATATTCCATGTCTCCCTTCTCTTGTTTATTTATGGCTCATTCAAAAAGTCAGCTGTTATTTATTTCATGTCTCATTAAAAAAATAATTTAATTCTGGATTTTTTTGACTACAAACCTAAAGAGTAAAAACTGATTTATAAAAACTCAGTGCAGTAAAAACAAACTGTTTGTTTGAACTGAGATTTTAGAAACAAGTTGCTTCGAGATGACTATTTCCAGTCAGAACGTATCTTAGTTTCTCCAAAGCTAGACAACTCTGAATACTAATAGGAACTCCACAGAACGGCACTTTTTAAAAATATCTACACAATGCTTTCAGTTTTAGTACCATTACAGTGTGGAAGTAACCTCTGAGAATACTTACAGGTACTTGAGGTTGGGGAGATGCTTAAAGGCTTCTGGATCGACGTACGTCAACATTTTTGTGTTCCGAATCTCTCTGAAAAATAAAAAGAGGTTTCAGAAACTAGAAATATATTTTATTAAATGACCTAATTACAAGTCTAATCAAGAGGCGGTTGAGTCTAATTTTTGGTTTTAGATCCTAAAAATTGGCATCCAACAGAGCAGGGGCCGACATCCAAGAGAGGAAAAACCACACCGGAAACAGGCAAATTAGTGATTAATTAGCATATTTCCCATGTCGCCTGAACCAGAGCAAACACCAACTGAAGCCATGTCGGTGTTTAAGAATCTATTCTGGCTCTTAATTTCACTTCTTAAAATCATATTCAATTCAAAAATATGAATATGACAAGACTGTTTAACAATTGATAGTATAGTAAAGATTTTTTGCCACTATTAAACTGTGAAGGATATTCCCAGCTGCAGAGGATATTAAATGTTAAAACAATGCCTGCAAGTAGGTTCAAAGACATAAAGGTGTGCATATTGCCAATGAATAATAAAGACAAACCTAAAAAGTAAAAATTTTAAAAAAGCCTTTAAGTTCTACCAATTATTCAGTGAGTGTATCCATTGGCTTCTTCCCAGGGCAGCATGGTCTGGGGCGCGTCCTTGAGATACAAAAAAAACTGAAAGTCACCTTTTTTCTTTCTTGTATTTTGGTATTTCATGTCCAACCAATGGGAATAAGTGCCCCCTGTTGCTTTTCATTGTAAAATATTGTTTATCACTGCACAATGATAAATTTAGTACCTGAATTAAACAACGACGTACTAAAATAAATTGCTATTTTGGTGGCTGAAAAAAAATTGGAACATGTTTGACCATCATCAAACATGTTCCCATCTGAACAGCTCAGATTTCTTTATGGTATTCTACACTGAACACAAAATCTTTAACACGTAGTTTGAATTTTGAAAAATTTTAATTACATTTGTGAATACGCAAGTGTTCTTAATGGCTTCTTGGCCTTAGAACCACCGTAGGTTAAGAGAAGTTTACACTGGCCAACTCTAGACAGAGTTACACTACCCTGATTTATGGATGTTTTTAGCAGTTTGCGGCAACACATAGCATAGTGGTAGAGTGGGGACCATATATACGGACGCTGTTTGTCCTCAACAGATCTGTTGTACCTTTGTTGCATGTCTTCCTGTTTTTCTCAGCCCATTTCCTGTCTGATTATTTTGAATAAAGGCAAAAAGTGCCTTTAGCTATCATTGAACGAAGGATTAGGTATCAAGTCTTTTCTTCTGCATGCTGCCTTCTAGTTCCCTGTCTTATTTTCCCAAAACAGAAGTCAACATACCTGAATGGAAGAACAATTCTCTTTGCTTTAAAGTCTCCATAGTAAATGCAATATTACCAAAGAAGGCATTACATCAGGGAAGATTTCTGAAGCTGTGGAAAGATGCCAGTCCTTCCAATCGTTTCATGAGCTGATTGCTCTAGATTGCAGCCATTTAGTTTCATTATTTGTGAACAGTTTGAGCATTTCAGTGTTCTTATAATGAGGAAGAGAAGCCTGCGGAGGGGCATTGGGTTTGAAGGTACCAGTGGAGACGCGGGATGAATCAGTGCCTCGAGTCGATTCTGGCTTTATTGACACCCAATACAGACGGATACAAGTTGTGCTGGAACTCCACTGACCTAAACTAAACAGCATGTACCCTTCAGTCTTCTCTGTGTGATGTCACTAAGTGTCAAGTCTAAATTTCGGACTGCAGTTTTCCAGTGGCTTTTGAGATTATTTTCAAAATTGCCACAAACCACAGCCTGGCAATAATCTTCCTCAGAGTCACTTCGGCTTCCGTTCCATGTACCGCGATTGCTGTGCAACTTGGAATAAGGGTGTCAATCTTCTACCCAACCAATCTTTGTCAAACGAATGGAAAAACTACGTCTGCACACTGGGCACAAACAGGGACAGATTTAGGAGAAAGTCAGATCCTGAAGGTTCCTGAGTGGCTTTTAACTTGACAAGGCCCAGGCTCACCGCCATCTTGTGTGCAGTTTCTCTTTTGCCAGTATTGACAGATCATTTTTTTGACAACACTCATTGGATTGACCAGTGCTCAGAACCTGTAAAAGTTCAGGCAACTCAGAAGATGTAAGAAGTAAAGCACCATCTTCAACTACTATATCTTCCTTCTACCACTTCTTGCCGGTAGTGGTAGAAGGAAGATATCAGTAAGTGACATCTGGTTGTTGATCACATGACTCATATGATGCGAAAACAGAGTTTCCAGAGGAAATTTACTACAGTTGTGACTAGGAGACAATAGGAAAACTGAGGGAGGGGAAAACTAATGAGGGCGCCGGACTAACACTCAACGACCGACAAAACAAAAGAAAGGAACAATAACAAACTAAGAAGCTAAACACAATGGAATAAGCTTGTATGGAAACACCTTTCTAACAATAAAGAGCAGAGAAATGAACTGATTATACAATATAAATAAAAAAACATCAAGAAAGGGATCAAAACACAAAGACCTGCGAAACGTGACGATAAGCTAAGATCTCGAAAATGAAAAGGACTTGCTTTGCCATTACTCATGAAATGGATGGCTCAAATGAAACAACTGCACAAAAAAACCCTCAGAGTTCCCCTCCCCAGCTCCAATCCTTGATGTACAGCTGTAGCCGCAGCCGGCAGGAAGAGGAACATTCATTTTTGTCTGACCCTGAAGGAAACCTGAGAGAGATCCTATTATCTTAGGTATGGCACTAGGTTGTACCAATCAGTGGCAAATAGACCCAGAAAATCCAAAAACACACATCCTCTTAGCCCAGATGCGGCCCTCAGCTGGCAGTTTGGATTACGGCTCCCATCTGTGATGCCGAGCTCTGGAAATCAGCAGCTTTAAGGGAAAGACGAGGGCAATTAAGACGGACGAGTCGGCCAAATGCGGATTTAGGTCATTTAAGCTTGATTTCTGTAGTCGCGCTCCCTATATGTTAACACAGATCTTTGTTTTAGAAAGTGCTCCAACTTGTAGCGACTAATCTTATATTATAGAACGCACAAGTGGGTTTTCCAGTGGAAAATATTTTCAGACAGATTCAGACAGATGTGCAGCCATAAATCTCTCATTGATATAAGATGCTGTTTAACTTCTTCACCATAACATGCTTTAAAGAGTGAAACTAACAATAACATAGCTCACTTTAGTTAAACTCACTGGATTTGTTGCAAATCAGCATCAAGAAATCCCCAAAATGACATTTTTTTAAGGCTCCTTAAAGTTGTGGAGTTTATCCACAGCAACTTCTGTGGCTAATGAACTTAGCTACCGACTCTCAATAGCCACAGGCAGCCTTCGAAATGAAGCATTCTGTTCCCCTCCACTGAGCAAATGGATCGGTTTAGTCAATAGGGGATCGATAAAGAGCGCATTTCCTTTCCCGTTAGCGACTTACATGTGGGTGATTTTCCTCAGGTTGTAAAACGAGTGCCTCTCCAGCCGCTGCAGCTTCTTATCCACGTAGATGTATCTGGAAGACAGAATCCAGCAAATATTGTCCGTTTTCTTCAAACTATGCATTGGGATTTCATGTTGTAGATCAGCAGAAAGTAGTGCATGATTGTGAAGTGTAAGGAAAATAATATATGGCTTTTTATTTGCATGTTTGGTTTCTTGTCTTCTGACTGGAGAACCTTTGTCCACATGACTTCTAACAAACATTAATAGGACTCCTTATAGTTTTGTGTCATATGGTTGCTTTTCCATAAAGATCAGATTTGTAGTGAATGGCTAACAGTTCTATAAGATTCTCCCAAATGATCTGTGGATTTCTGCTGCTCATATAAAGTTATACCTTTGACTCCTGGGCTGCATGTGTTACCAGGTTGCATCTGTACTTTATTGTAATTAGGCCTGTCACAATAACATTTTGATGGACAAAAAAATTGTACCAGTATTTATTGCGATACATGATTACATTGCTGTTTTGACACCATATTCAAGTAATAAGTTGATAATGACATACTAACACAAATGCGCAGTTCTACCAGGTGTTTGCTAATTGCTGCTGGCTAGTCTGAAGGAACTGAGGGAAGGAAGTGAGGGAGTCGTGGGGGAGAGATGCTCTGGGACGCTGAAGCTCGGAAACTGCAGGTCTGAAGATGAGCTACGTCTTGAAGGCGGGGCTAGGTCCACCCAGGTGTTTTGCACAACTCAATGGTTGCCATGGGAGAAGGATTTCTCAAACATGCATGAAAGAATCAAAGCGACAATCTAGGTATGTTTTTGATGATGGAATAACATTATGACATGATGTCAAGCAGGAAAAAAGTCAATTTTACCTAACACTGCCCCCTTAAGTTTCCTTTCTTCAGTAGGAACTTTAGCTAGAGACACTTGAGGCTCACAGAAAACTTCTCGTCCAAGTCCATCTCCACTCATGCGGCTCTTGGACATGCACCAGGCAGCTGAAGAGCAAGACTCGAGTGCACTGAAATGTCACGTCTTACTTCAACAGAAAATCTCCACCCCTACTGGGAGTCCAACACACACTCAAAGCTTCTCCCCAGTGAATGTCCGAGGCTGCTGTGGTTGAAGGGCCAACATTCCTACTGAAGAAAACCTTCGATAGGTTTAATTAGGGCTCAGAAATGATACTGAAAAGAGAGCAGATACTGTACTTCCGTGGAGAGACAAAGGGTAAAACATGGCAGGCCTAAGTCGTAAGGTAAGGTGTTGCAAAAACAGCAGGTGAATGCAAAAAAAAAAGAGATGTGAAGATTCATAGATGTGCATATAAGAGAGAAAAATAAGCACTTACATCCCTGAGATGTTGACCACGCTGGCAAAAGAATTCGCTGGAATAGACGAGAGTTTGGTATCAGAAAGCAATCTGGTGAAAGAAAGCAAAAAAACATATCGATCCTTCATTAATTTTCTCTCCCGGCCTAATCCTGTTCAGTGTGGCAGGAGGATTAGTGTCCATTTACAGGAACCACAAGGTGAGACGGGGAGGTTACCCCAAACAGGCAGCCTGACCATCACAGAGGCGACAGAGACGTTTCAGATGATGCGTCAAAGTCATGGAAGAGGAAAAGAGAAGAGTTGGGGAAAGAAATAAGCTAAGTATGTTATGTTTCACTATCTTTGCAGAAACTTCCCATTGACTTCACACCTTTCCCAGGGAAAGGTGTGAATATTTATGCAATCACATATTTTATGTCAAATATTGCTGTTAAAGTGTAGAAATCAGTTTTCAAGTTGACATTACTGGAGTTTCGTTGCATTTCTTTTCATCAAGAAAAGTCACATTCTGTTGATCGAGATAAATAATCTAAAAAATCTACAGGGTGAATACTTTTTATTGGGACTATATGTATAAACATAAAAAAACATCAATCACAATTTATTAAAATAATGGTTTTGTTTGACAAGTGAAGCCTGAGACGCCTATTAGCTTAGCTAGGCAAGTGTCACCTTAGTTTAGCTTAGCCGTAGTGTATCATTGAGAAAGACTCAATACTCACACTAAATATTAACATTATAAACAGTGATTTAAAAGTACACAACAATGCTTTGTAAGATATATTACATCAAACTTTAATGCAAGGCTAATGATCACAGGATTTCTTTCTGTATTCTTTTTATTAATTAAAGACACTATTTCTCTATAGTTTTAAGATCCAGCCCCTGAAACCTAAAATTTATCGAATGGTCGTTAAAAAAGTGTTTGAGTCGTTATGAGACAGACAATGAAGCTTCTTTCGAATTAAATTTATGCAAAATACTAAACTTTGAAATTCAAAGGCAAATAAAGAACACTATTTTAAGATAAATGAATAACAATAAGAGAAAAATTGGGTGTACACGTCTTTCATGTGACCTTGGTAGGTAACTTTCTTGCGGTGGATTTAGGAATCTTAACTGGGAATTGAGATTGTAGCCACATGTGAATCTGTCATGTTGAATTCCTGGCACCGAGGACACGCAGACAGAGTTAACTCTGTCTCAGCTGTGGACAGTGTGTAGAATATATCTCTTCTAAAAACAGGTTTTACAGCCAGCCTCTTTGTGTCCCTCTGGTTATTCAGAGAAACAATGGATGAATTCAGAAACCGAGATCTGGACTACAGGTCTGAATCAGAGTGATGTGGGCAGATCAGTAGTCGGCAGACGGTGGAGCACGGCCCTCCGCACGCGCTCTGACAAACTTACACAAACAGAGGGACACAGAACAGATCCTGGCACCAAAACACCTTAGCTGGAAACAGAATGCAGTTTCCCCCAGGAATGTAAGGAGAGGTCCGCCTAGCCCACCTTAAAGATTTAAGGAGAAAACTACCACAAGTTATTCTTCAGGATGGAACGTCTTATAACTAGTTTGACCAGGGAGCTTTTTATCAAGAGATTTGTCTGATTTTAGTGTAGAATAGTCAATATTTCAAAGCATGAGTTACATATTATAATACAGATCTCACCCTCTGAAAGATTTAAACTCCCTTCATTTCCTAGTTTATATCCTAACCAGGGTGTGTAGATGTCCCATACAAGGTATTTTCAAGTTAGCTTAGCATTCTTTTGTTTATAAATTGTTCCCAACAGTCATTTATTTATCAATTTGAGAAACAGGATTAGGACTTTTTAGGGATCTATGCCGAACTAAGTTCAGAATTTATCTCATTCAGACTCCAGTCATAAAACCCAGAGGTTGCTCTGAGACTAAAACTATCCAACCTTTTTTCTTGAAGACTTTTTTTCCCTCACTAAATTATTTTCAAATGATATTCTCGGGGTGTTTAAGAAACGTGCTGTAAAAGGTAAATATTATATCTGAATGCATCGTCCAGACGCAGAAGGGTGTCACGCTACGCCGCCCTCTTAGCGTACTTTGCTTTGCTTTCCACATCTCTGACTCCCAGTGACACATGGAGTAACCTTCACACATAAATGCACTTGCACACACACACACACCAACACGCACGCCCCCCCCACACACAAAGGTCTCCAAACTGTAAAGGGCACACTCACCGGAAAAAAAACAAAGACAGATGTCTGTCGTGCATTCACATTTCGTTCTTAAAAAAACTTACTTTCAATAATTTTTCTGCAAAAAATACATTCCATCGACTGCGGCAGATCCTTCTCTTTCTGTTAATGTGTTAATGTTAATAATTGTATTTCACAGATTCCAAGATTGTAATTAGCATGTCTTTAATATTTTTATCTTTACAATGAATGGCAGTAATAATTACTGGCTTGGGAAAAACATCTACAAGAAATCATATCCACTTTAAACTCGGCTTTTCCTCTTAACAGTTTACTGAAGTAGTTCGGACATTTCTTTCATGCGGTTTAATGCACTTGTTCCTCTGGATTTATTTATGTCAGAATACTTGTTGAAGGAGCCCTTCTCAAAGAAGAACTTCTGTCACCAGTAAGGGGAAAGATGATAAAGTTTTTCTATTCCATTCAATACAAATAATCCTTCATTAACCATAGATATCCTTCCCACAGACTCAATTTACGTAAAATTGTTTCGAAAGTCGAAGCTCATGAACGATGTCGCACCTTAGTTGAGTCCTAATTACAAGCCGGAAAACCAGCGAGATTTGCTAACCGTTTTGCTAGTGACCAGGCTACATTCTATTAGCAATTCATGCTAACAAAATCTGCCCAAAATTCTGATTTCCAAGAACAAACAATGCACAAGAACTTAGCTTGTCGTAGAGACAGATAACATAGAGAAAATTTGTGCTGTCACTGTTCCCTCATTAATATAGTTTGCTTTGCTAATCTTAGCTAACTGGTTGCTAACAAATTGTCATGAAAGTTGGATTTTCTGCAAGGGAATTGCGAACTATTTGAGGTATGTTAGCTAACTAGTTATGTTAACTATGAGCGAGCTAATTTTCTATTTCACCTACACACTTTTCATGCTCTCTTTGATTCCCTACGCCTTAGGTGTATATGAACATATTACTTAATCTCACAAAATTACGTAGTTCTAACAGATGAAAGTCTCAACGCCCAGTGTGTCAGGTGGGTCGTTTATTCCTCAGCAAGAATACAACAAAGTACAAATTCCTAACGTTTCATTTCCTGGCACATGCCAGTCTATATGTGATCTATTTCAGTCTTATTTGGCAGATATTTATACCCAAGAGATTTATAGCGCTTGAGGGATGGATTCATGTCTTTTGTGCTCCTGAGGTTGCTGGGTAAACTTTGGGCAGGAATGTGAGGAAACTAAAGTGGACACTCAAGGCATGTGGGCTGGTGAATTGAAGCAGTGATCAGGGCATAATTTTATGTGATGGCTGCAATGCAAAGGGTTGTGGAAGGGATGAAGGGATACCGCGAGACACTACAAGGCAGGAATGAAGATTATGACAACATAGCAGAGAACCCTCTTTAAAACTAGGGCTGCACTGAGTGAGTCCAACGCAAACGAATTATGAGCCAGAGAAGGATCTGTGTAATAACTTGGAAGCTTCATAGTTGATTTTAGATTTCCAACAATTAGCAAAACCCTTAGGACACAAGAAAGAGGATAGCAAGGTACAGCATAGAAGACCAAGGAACAGACTGATCAGGTATAAAGCTATGGAGGAGTTTCTAGAAAGACTGGTAATGGCTGTCTATGTAAATTGAAAGGCTGGAAAAAAAGAACATGTATCAGAGAAACAGCGCAAGAGGGACGTGGTAACTCTGGAGGAGCTGCATAGACCCACGCTCTACAAATCTGATCTGATCAGTGCTATTGTTTCGCTTTTTGTGTGTACACTGTTTTCTTGTGGCAGACATCTGTACACACTGACCCAGGTTTAGGTTCTGCTAAAAGTTTCTTCTTGTTAAAGGGGAGTTTTTCCTCTCCAATGTCACCACATGCATGCCAAGTATGAGGGATTGCTGTAGCAAATGCTGCAATCGATACGATTCAGTCCTCTGGGCTTCCTTCAACGGAGCACATTTTTACCAAATGGAGTAATAAACTAAACTTGACTGCATTATTGATAATTAACTTTTTTAGTAAAGTGCCTTGAGATGATGTTGTGAATTAGCCTCGTATAAATAAACTGAAATAAATTGAATTAAATGAACCAAGAATATGTTGCAAGACTTTAAAACCGATGCTCTCTGACACTCGCCATCAAATCCAACAGAGCTTGAGCTGTTTTGCAGAGAAGAATGGGCAAAAAATACCGAGTCCAAAATTAGCACAGGCAAATCCCAGAAGACCTAGAGCCTCTGGGATTTGAAAATGAATTTTCAGATTCATTTTACTACTGTTTTGGTGTTACTGGAAGTTCTGGTTTTGGAAAAGGGAGGAGAATCGGGGTGCACTGTGAGTTTTCACAGTTCTCCGGCAACTCTGGTTAGTAGCACTTTTGCTGTTAATTCATGCCGTTTTTCCCCAATATATTAATTCCCTGTATGGAACACACTGGACGTCTGATTTCCTCTTTCAACAATCACACCATACCATCTGGTCAATTTCTGTAGGTTAGGGGAAAAAATGCTAGCTATCCTTATGCAATAAAAAAATAACACACATATATAGACTTCCGGAAGTCAACATGTGTTAATTGGAAAGTTGGCTTCCCTGTTTTCCTCCAGCTTGCGTGACAAACGCTGAAGTTAATTATTCAGTGCCATCATATTACGCCCGAACTCACCTTGAAATTTAGCTTTTTTTTTTTTTTTTTTAAAATACGTGTTCAGACATTTCAAAGTAGGAAAATAGGTTAGAAAAGCTGAATCTGCCTTTACACTAATGGACATAATAATACCAGAAAAGAGAATAACTGCTTAGTAAAAGACGGCCCTTAAAATCCCCGTGGGTGCATTTTGATGGAATATTATAGCGTAATGGTTTTCTTTCTTTTTCTTTCTCTTTTTTTTAACCTCAGGGTTAAGAGCGCTCTTAACATTCAAAATGCATGGAAAAAAAGAAAGAAAGCGAGACAGCAGAATAGTTTTTGCAGATGCGTTTAGTCCGCCTACTACTTACAGTGTTTCTGTGCTTGCTGGGAACCTCGGGAGAATATCAATGTCACTGCAGCAGATCGTGTGGGCTCTCCACTCGGAGCAGTTGCCCCTGACCGGGCAGGAGTACGGCTGCAGCTCGGTGCCGCTGATGGGAAGAGTGACGAAGGTCAGCAGCGCGCGCGTCAGCACCTGCGCGCTGGGGCGCAGCCGGGTGGAAGAGGTGCCGATGTCCGAGCAGGTCGCCCGCCTCCCAAATGTCCGCAGCAACATTTTTTTTTACCTGCTGGAAGTTGCGTGATTTCCTTTTTTGTGGTGGTCGGTGTGTTTAGTCCTCAGTGCTCGCCGTGTCTTGCAGGGGCCCCAGATTGGAACTGGAGGAGCTGAGAAGGGTTTTCTTTTTTTGGGGAGGGATGCTGCACCTCTGTGGTGGGTTTTAGGAGGTGGTCTCCGACTTAAGGAGAGGGTGGGCTTACAAAGGGCAGAGTTAGAATGCCCCCATCCAGGTTTCCCCTCCTTCTGTGCGGCGTTGTCGGTTAAAAAAAAAAAAAAAAAAAGTGCGCATTTTTTGCCTGATGTGGCCGCAGGGCCGGATTTAAAAGGACAAGGGACGCTTGGGTAGAGCCGGTTTTGGTCCCCTAACCAAAAAAACCCAACAACAAACAAACAAACAAAAAAAACAAAAACATTTTACTTCTAATAATGTTTTTTTTATCCACATATTGGTTAAGACTGTCATCATGTCATGATAGCATTCACATTTAGTAACTTTTTGGGGAAGAAAATTACTTTTAGAGTAGTTTTACTTCACTGTGCTTTTTACTTTTACGTGAGGAGTATTATTATGGACAATTGCTGCTGTTAAATCTTCTTCAAAAAATCTTCAGTGAAGAAAGTACAAACATATTACAACCAAAAATTAGATTACAACCATGGAGCTCTTGGTTTTACACCAGCTTTGTTGTGGTAATGTTATGTTTTTTTATCTGCCAAGCCTTTTGGACCATTTGGAGATAAATGAGATACAGTAAAAACTACATATATTGTCATTTGAAGTACTCTCTTCAAACATAAATACATTACCTACTGTAAAGATTAATGTTAAGTGAAGTTTAATATTGATAAAAATGATTTGAGAAAGTGTTTCTTCAGCCAGATTGTTTTATATTGCTTTTTTTTATAGTATTGTTTTTATTTTAGTCCTCACCGAACTGTGCTTGTAACTTTATAATCGATTGAATTTAAAGGATACCTGAGTGAATGCGATTACATCCAAATGCGCATCACAAATTTCAGACTTGGGAAAATGGAAACCAGATATTATGTACTTTCCATGCACAAAAACATATACTAGACATATAAACATATATGGTCTATTTCATAACATTCTTTTAAAATACATCCCACAACTGGGATCATGTCCGTACAAAAGATAGAAAAGGTAAAAGGGAAAGTCTACAAGATAGTAGACTTCCTCTGGCATATGGTGAAGACAAAAGGGGTTTAAAAAAAAAAACCCAAATAGAAAAATGTTAAATGCTTGCATCATGTGACCAGAGTGAACAGAACAGTCTATATTTTTACCTGAGTGGAGTTGGCCCTCCCACCTTCACTTCACTCAGGTTATATTCTTCAACATTTTTATTTTTGTCTTTTACAGGTCTTTAATTTGTTTTGATAATATCATATATATTATTATTATTATTAATATTATTATAGGATTTTGTTATATAATATATAAAAATCCTATATATTCATATATTTATGTATATATTTATATATTATTATTATCATTATTACAATTTAATATTTCTTTAGTTGTATAATTATTTATTTATTTAATTATTTGTTATGTTTTTTCAGTAGTTGTAGGCGTTCTTTTCTTGTTTTCTTTCTAAAGAGCGGCAGCACCGGCGCAAATTCACCCTTTTGGACAATGTAGTCCAGCTATGACACATTCTTACACAGTTCTAATGCCAAGAGCCTACACTTCCCAGCGTTCCTCGGGGATGCTGCGCTCCGTTGTTTTCCCAGCTCAGACGCGCCTAGTTCAAGTTGCCATAGCAGAATGAAGCAAGGAGACTCTTCTGTTACTTATCAGTGCTGAAAAAAAAAAACTCGACCGGCGCCGTCTTTACAGTACGTTTCTAGCGTTATTAATTCACCTCATTAGTTTTTATCTAGTCGTTTTTGACGTTTTATCCTAGAGTTTAATTTGTAGGCGAACGTTTGGTTAGCTAGGCGGCTAACGTTCCCTGTAGTTTCCACTTGTTGCTAACCAGTCGGAGCATCCTTCACAACAATGAGCTGGACTGCGGTTTACGGGCTCGAGCGCAGTTTCAGCCGTCGTCACTTAGTCGGATAGCGCTGTGTCTTAGCTTAAAACTAACATGACAAAGCGTCAGTGTATTTTTCCGACGTCATGTTTATGCTCAGTAAAAAAAAAAAGTTCTCAACCATCCCACCCTGCTGATTAACGTTAGAGCGAACAGTTAGCGTGTCTAGTTGTGGCCGCTGCTCGTCGCTTCGCGCAGTCCGCTGGATATGCCTCGAGCCATGGACACGTCCAGCGAGTCAGAGTCGTACGGAAGGAAGGTGCGGGGACACAGGCCGCGGGGGCGCGAGACCCACCGCAGGTCCGGACGGGACAGAGGACGTGTCAGCGTGGCCAGAGAGGACGGGCGAACCGCGGAGATCTCTGACAAAATCAGCACCCTCGCCGACACCTTGCAGGTATGGTGACAGGACGATGCTGGGATTTTACACACGTGTGATTTATTCTGCGCTAATAACTGTTCTAACAACCTGCGGACAAAGTGATGTGAATATTTAATCTAATAATCAAAATGTCTTAAATTTCCACTTTGGACAAACTTTGATTTGCATATGTTTCAGGACACAAGTAGGAACCTGACCAAAGTTGACAAAATGTTGGGTCAATACAGGGATCACGCAAATGATCAAGCTGAAGCCATGACACTGGTGAGACATGCTTTGATTTATTATATATGTATTTACAAGTCTTTATAAAGATGCTGACTTGGTTGTCTTTTCCATGCTCCCTGGCCACTTTGTTAGGCACACCTGTTTAGCTTTGTGACCAGGTACTTTCTATAAGGCTGGGCAATAGATATGTGGCTTAGAAATAAAACATTGATTTTTCGTCTTGCTTTCTTTTCTAAAAAAAAAAAAAAAAAAAAGAAACTACAAATAACAGGAGATATTTTCAAAAAGTGGCATTTATTTTTATCATCCCTTCTGTGACTTTTATGATGGAGAATTAAAGCCTGGCTGCGAAAATATTTTGTTTAATTACAAGAATATAGTCATAATATTTAGCGGAATGGTTTTACCAGAAGAACATCTTAAAATTATGGGGAAAAAACCCCCCAACCAAACAAAAAAAACAGTCTTTTTAAAACTAATACTTCATTCTTCTAATATTATGACTTTATTCAGGTAATATCAAGACTATTCTCATATTATTTTGACTAATTACGTCTTTTTCTACATTCTATAGTTTGGTCTGATTTTAACTTCAGACAGTGAGAAAATAACATGTTCGTGTCTCTTTGTTTGTTGAATGAAAATTTCTAGTTTAAACTGTAAATGACGCTTCCCAAATTGAGGTTTTTAATCAAATGTTAGATTGCAATTTATTACGAAGCACTGCACTTTGACATTCAAGCACTTTCATAGACTCTATACAAAAATCAAGAACTTTCCAAATCTTGAAAACACCTCATTAAATTTTGAGCCTTTTCAAGGATTTCAAGCACCCATTAAAAAAACACTTAAGAAGAAAAAGATAAACAATGTTTAAAGTATGCTAGGTAGAGGCAGTGGGTTTTAGGAAAACATGAAGTTAGATAAAAATATTTTTGGAAAATTGTGATGATGATATGAAGTGAAATGAGCCCACGTTTCCCTGGTGATCACAACGTTTACATCACTGTGTCTGAACTTTAACATGTGACTCAATTAAATTCTAGATCCATATAAGTTATTGCTGAGCAGATCCACTTCAAAAGCAGTAAGCAAGCTAATTTGTATGAATAGACTGTAAGTTTACTTTTTTTAAATTTTTTTTACTAAATCTGTGTTTTTTGGTGGAACTGTTCGAGTTGATTAGTATTTTGTTATTTAATGATGCTGAAATATATAATTGTCATAATGAAGGACTGGAATGCTTCTCAGAAAAAAGGAAGGATTGCGAGATGTGTAAAAAAACGATTATTAGTGTCGAAGATTTGTGAGAAATGTGAAGAAAAGAAACCTGCATCACTGTGAGAGCCAAATGGATGGTAGCCCACCACGACTCCGTTTAGCTCCTCTCCCATGCAGTTATCTCCTTATTTATTCCGCTCTCATCATTCATTTCAAGCCCTCGCTCTTTTGTATCATGCTGTCCCTTTCTCGTCTGCAGTTCTTCCATTTAGGATGCACGTTCTGCCCCTTTTATTTAATCACTTTCTGTTTTTCGCCGCTCGCTCGCCTCGCTAAAGTGATTTCTGTCTTTGTGATTTGTCAGTAATGCGTATTATCTTTTTTTTCTTTGTTTTTTTCCCCTGTCTATCAGCTCAGGGAGAGCTTAGAGGATTCAATCAATCAGCTGCAGACACAGAGGCTGAGCAGGACCAACGGGGTCCGCAGTTCCTCCGTCTCTTCCCTCCACAACAGTGACCTTGAGGCCTACTCGGGGTCAGGTGTGGTAAACAACTGATGCTTTTCTTGTTTGTGTGCTTATTATGCCCTTTTTTCGTATATGAAATTAGGCCCTCGTTCATGTAAAGCGATTAATCAGTAGCAGAATTCCTTTATTGTCATTGAACAAGAAAGCACACTGACATTTACAAAATAGCGGTGAAAATAAATAAATTATAAGTGTATTTAGAAAAATATAAAAAATATAGTAGAAACACACAGAAACAACCGGGATGTTAAGAAAATGATGACCGGAGTTTGATGAATAAGCGGTGTTCATGGCAACAACATCTGTTTGTTCTAACCCTTGATTAATCGATTAATGAAAATCATTAAATTGTGATAACTTGATTCTTGAAGCAATCAATTAACTATGATTAATCGATTATTGAAATAATCAATTGATAGTGTTTAATCAATTATCACAATAATCAATTAATTGTGATTAATTGAGTTCCGAAATCCATCCATCCATCGTCTTCCGCTTATCCGGGGTCGGGTCGCGGGGGTAGCAGCTTCAGAAGGGAGGCCCAGACTTC